>KN767797.1:0-17367 GCA_000816745.1 Ancylostoma duodenale | reverse complement strand
CTTTCATCCTAGATGTGGGAAGAGATTGGGAATTCGGCCAATTGTAATCTATAAGCACAAATACTAAGCGCATTCCTTAGCGGGAGGCGTTTCTTCGAGGTCTCTAGAAAGAAAGGAACGCGGACAGCTAGAAGATATGCAAACGTCAAAAATGGCCTTAAGTCTGTATCAGTTACCACAAATACCCAAGACGAAACCGTAAAAACAGCATAAAGAAAAGTAGATCAATCAGAAATAAACTGGAGCGAAATTTCTGCAAGTCTCACAGAGTGATTCTGAGGAACTGTTCGGCCCATTTTGGAGATGGGATGAAATAGGATTTGCCTTGATCGTTCTATGATTACATCTTTACCCATTTCACATACATAACAGCAACAAGGTAATATTTCTGCCCATTACCTCTGGCTTCTACGCGACTAATAACGATGTTACGCGGCGATGGGCTATAAATCACATTGAAAAAACCGTAAATGGCTGTGAGTTAGCACTTTGTGGGAAACGATGTCCACAGGTGTTCATTATGATAAATGCTAAGTGACTGAAGTGCCATCAGGTACTGCCATTGGCAACCATTATCGCGATTGATGTTAGTATTGTCCGAGCACATTTCACTCACTTAACGGCCGACCGTGGAGCCATCGGTCAAAGCCACATTGCAATCCCAAAGATCATAAACCACACTTCTGGGACCAGTGGAAGGAGGCATCCGTCTGGGACGAGCGAAAATTCCGATAAAAAAGGCTACATTTCCGACGGAGACTTAGGAGGAAGGAGTATTTTAGGGGCTTCCATCACTTTCCTTGGGTGTGAAGATCTATGGTTTTTTTCTTGATTACTAGTGATCTATCCATATTTTTTCGGGAAAAAATTTCCCGTGACCTAGCCTAAATTTACGATCATGTCTGAATCCAAGGCCTCAGCCTGCTCTATGCCCTTTCTCATCCCCACCCACAGCAAAGATCCAGAAAAACCAAAAATTGCCTGTAAATATTTATCTGTGCCCGAGGGGAACACTTGCATTCCCCTATTAACCACTGCAAATCCTCTTTTCAGGCAGAGCTAAAGCCATTTCTGTACATTCAAACTTCCTGCTCTTTCAAAATTCAAAACCGGCCGAGTATCGATAGTGCATTCGGAGTCGACGCGCCGAATGACCCCCGTTTTCGGGACATAACGAGTTAATCTTCTATATATAGTAAGATTTTTTTGCAATTTCAGAGAGAGGAAATTCTCAAGGGAAAAACGTGTGCATCCACATTTTTTCCCAATAAGTCGTCGTCTTTTTTTGAGATACAAATTCTCTCCCCCTCCAACTCTTCTACTCTAGTTCCTTAGTGAACTCGTCCTCCTCGAATTAAGTTTGTCTCCCAGGCCTTTCCTGCGTTTAGACCGATTATTGTACTAAATGACAATGATTTTTCTGAAGTCACATAAGGCCATTTCTTTTGGGTACTAGCAAAACAATTTGGTTGATGTGTTGATTTCATTTTGAGGAGGATTTTGACGAAATAATAGCGATGTTATAATATTTCTCAAGATGTACGTGTGATTACAAAATTGTCTTAAACCGTCATTTTTCTCTCAGATTTGTACAAGTTGAGTTTTCCTTTGGAACCTTACCGCCCTGCACGAAAACCCAAGCCGAATACCCGAGCTATCACGTGCTTGTTCAATGTTTCCTTCCGTTGGCACATCTCCACCTGGCACATCTCCGATTGCCTACGCTGTTGTCATGACGATAGGTATACCTAATTTTGTCGTGATTAGCTGTTCGAGCATGCAGATTCGCTGTTAGGCGTTCCACATTGGGGCTGTTAGAAGCTAGTAAGGTCAGGGAAGAACGGTAAATAGTAGGAGAGTCCATGGCTTCAAGTGAATGTCTAAATTAAATGGATTTTAAAGCAGGAGGGGGCAACACAAAGGTAGTGATATTATCAAATGGTAGAGATAAGTGTGGAAGTGGTTTGCTGATGTCTTGAATTTTTAAAATCTCTCTGGAAATGGAATACTTCAGGGCAAAAGATTCCAGGCACTGTCAATGGCTTGGATTCCCACCCAGGCCAACAAGGCTCATCTAATAAGCCCTTCGCCATCGACACTTTGGTACCATATCCGCATCCGGGAATGAACTGTTGGATTGTACCTTAACAGAAGTGTAGTCCCTTTCAGAAAATAGTCAGTGGTCTGCTCAGAAGAAGAAGTCTTGTGTATAAAAAAAACTATTTCCAGCCGGCCACGCTAGTGCTTGAGTGGACTTTGGCTCTCGCAGTTGTCCAGATGGCCGGACTCGCGCGTTTATTGCTACGCAACCTATGAAATGGCGCTAGAAGTGGCTCGCATTGGCTCATCATAAAGGTTTTTGTTGTAATTCGTTGCAGCAGCGATAAAAAAATCGTCGTCGCATTTTCGTATAGTCATTGTGAAGTAAATGGGAGCGACGCATAAAAAGAATTGTCTAAAATTTCACTTGGCAATGTATTAACGTGGAGGTAAGCTCTCTTCATCTTTTAACGGATCGCTAAAACGGTGAAAGAGGTCAGTGGCGGTATGAGAGTCATCATCATGAGTAGAAGTACACAGTGGTATTTTTGTGAATTCAATCCTATTCTATATCAAAAAGAGGTCTTATTTTTTTATGGAAAGCAGGATAGGGAAAATGCAGAAATAAATGCAGCTAAAAGATATCACTGGGCGTCCTCCAGTTTGGGGGGGGGGGGGGGGGGGGAGGGGGGGTGGGGGATCTAGGAGCCGTCATTCAGAAAGCCATTGGACTTCTGTTAGTGATAGGGGCCAGATATTGTTTTGAGAATTTTTGGCAGTTGTAGTACTGAATTTGAATAGCTCCGAGCATGGATTCGTCGAGGAAGTTTGTGCCAATTTATACTAGCTGCGCGCGTCAGACGCGCATCAGACGCACACATCAATTTGCGAAGGATTTTTCATGAAGACCGATGAACGCGGCACGCACATCTTCGATGAAGAGAACGCGCGGCAGCCGTGAAGCCGTAAACTTGTGCGTCTGAGCTGCGACTGCGATGCGACTGGGCCCTATTCTTCATCATAGAGATTCACGCGCGTCAGTCGCACGCATCTAATATAAATTACCCTCAACTAATTGTGTCTAGTTTGATTACTATTGCCTTCTTGTCTGCCCAATGAACTTAGGAATGGTGGGGATGATATCCGAGAAATATCTTCCAAAACATCATGGTGGTAGCTTGTTCCTCTTGATAATGAAATGAAAAAATAACAAAAAAAGCCACCGAAGTTGAATCGTGTTCGAGCAACTCTGCACCTGTTGAGCGCAATTATGCTTTCATTTCTGGTGTTGGCACAGAATGAGTCGGTGGGCAGTTCCATGGAATTTGAACGTTGTAATAAAAACGCACACTCTTTTTGGGAAGTAGCCATAGAAGGATGAAAAAACTTGTGAGAAACGTTATGATAATTCACCGGCACGACAATTCGGCTTGGTGGTAAGTGGCATGAAATCAACGAAAAATTTGGATCAAAATAGCTACTGAGTTCAATCGTACCACCAATTTGGCGTATGACTCCATCCATTGTTTTCTTCCACGTAAGATTGTGTGTGCAACCATATTCTAACGCCATTGTTGGTTATAAAATACGTTTGAACAGAAGTAAGAGAAACGATGTTTCTGATGAGCTGGCAACCGCTGATACGAATGCGTGGGCTCAACCTGTCTAACCCTCGTAGGAACATTTTATTGGGACGGTATTGCTCCCTACAGTGTCTAGTCCGAATAGAGCGCTTCATGGAGTGCCCGTTCATAGTTCGAGGGCTAATTATACTACATGAATACCTGTGTTCATCGCGCGTACGCCTAGATGTCCAGACGTACCTCCTAAACAATCCAGACACAGGTTAGATGCACACACGCGTCTGCGGCAGCTATTCGTGGTATTTTTGTCAATGGCATACATGCCGCGTTGTTGAGCCTCCATGAAAAAACCTCCGCGAATAAAGGCGTATTTCTTGCGCGTGACTGAGGCACGCATCTACTATAAAACCTCTTTGACAGGCACACGAACTGATTTCTCTAATCACATCCAATTCTCTGCGAAAATTTTCTGAATTCTTGAGACTTCTGGCTTGTGAAGTTCTCCAGATGATACCTCCATTCAGAGCGAGTAGTTGTACTAACAAAAGTGAAGGATTTCTAGAATTCTGGGCAGGCAAAACTCCTCACCTCTGTGCATACATACAGTCGCGGTCAAAAAGATATGATCAGTGGCATGTTGAAGGCGGATCTTTTCATCCTAACCCAACTCATGGTTGAGCGATTCGGCCGAAATTTTAGGAGTTGGTGAAGGTCGAAATACTCTCTCTCTCTGCGCTGCATAACATTTACGCAAACAGCTTTTAAATAGAACTATTGCGTTACAAGTCCAGATTCGCCACTTCAATGATTATGATGGTTCCTTGTTTGTATCGCCTCACTTCGATCCGCCAAGGAGTTATTCCAAATCTTATCTGGAGTGAGTTATTTGCTGCAATAGCCGTGATCTGTAGTCCTATTCTTTACAAAGAGAAGTGTGATTATTAAAAAAAACCCAAAAAAGTGGGAAAAAAGAGTTTTCAATAATCTCAAACAAAAGAAAACCGTTCCGATTGAGGATATCTCTATGTTATCCACTACCAACAACTATTCTGACATTGAAATAGGAACTGTAGCGCATTCACAATTATTGAGATACGTTAAAACAGATTTTTTTGTAAATTTGGTCAGTTATTTTAATCCACGCATTTGAGCAGCAAAGGAAAGTGCAGCAATGACATCTCGTGGAAAAAATAGCCATTCGTGTGCCTATTCTGGATCAACGTGATGTTTAGGCTTAATGAAGCCATACCGGTAGGAAGCACCCATAGAGTCTCAACACATATCCAAATTCCATCTGGGAAGCTCAGTCCAGAAGTGAGTTATAGCAAAAAATCCTCCTGTCAAAATGAGGCTGATCATATCTTTTTGGCCGCGTCTGTATGTGTGCACATATTATGTACCCATCCTTTTCACATTTGTCTTCTAGGAATAATCAATTTCACGCACATGTGGCCACAAGAACTACTCGAAAGCAGATGAAGATCATCTTCGCGATGACTTTATTTGATGAGCGAATGTGTCAGTTAATCAATTAAGCTAGCCATTTCTGGATCGGTATCGGGATTGTGTAACAGTCACATTTCCTTTTGAAATCTGTTCATTGAAAGCTCTTCTTATCACATCACTTATTAAGAGATCATTTAGGTGGGTTTCTTAACCCTCGAAGGGATTCCTCCTGTGTGCCTGCTTCTCATGCTTCACTCGTCGTTTTATGGAGGAGTCGTCTGCTTCGATCATCAGTACCGATTCGAAGTGGTCATCTGAAAGCAGGGAGTGAGGGGTTGCAGTAATTTTAACCCTTTTGTTGATGTAAATGCTGCCGAATCTCTTACAAGAAGTTCCTTTTACCTTTCAAAGGGCAAGAGGCCCTCTTGATGTAAATATTGACGAATGGCGAGTAGACAGGCGAATTCCTTGAGTCGATCTTTTCATAGAACTCGCATGTGAACACTTTTCGTCCACCAATCATACCGTAGACAGCGGCGCGGCATCTCTATGACGTCAAAATAAATATTAAACACAAAATTTCATAATTAGTGGTGATTGCTTACCTCATCGCGTCTGCAAGTTGCTAGGCATCGGTCTTCCGTGGTGTTATAGCCATCGGCAGCCATAGCGTATGGCCTAGTAGGAACGGCTACATCACGGTCAGTGTAGTAGACAAAACATCTACAGAGGTAGCACGGGTCTCCGAAGTGATCTGAAGCGAGAGATGAGGTTATTTAATCTCGAGGTCAAAGATTACCCAAGGTTAACCCACTCTGCCTGCCAAGCACAGAACCACAAGCCAATAATAGCACGGAACAGGCAAACAATCGAAGCGACATCGTTATCCACGCTCAACCGATAATGAATTGTGGCTGATATCGCGCCTATCAGAGCGATCGCCACCCTTTTTATCCAGTTCGCTGGTTTTTCCGCCCATAAAGGGGTCAGCCGCTCGCGATCCAGCTCCATCCTGGATGCTTACCTGAAATTGCCGACGAATTTCCGCATTTTGATGGGATTATCACGGGCACAGCTGATATGATATCGCAAATAGCGGATGCAGCAATGGCTATTTGAGATGCGCTAGCCGAACCTGTCGCGATGAACGTTGAGAAGTGAAAGCGCCGGAACAAGGTGAGGTGTCTATGGGCATCATTTGATGCGTTTGATGAGAAGGTTTTGCAACAAGAATTCGAAAAAGTACGAATTACTGTGTGAAAGCGCGTCAATTGTTCTCCACATTGCTTGGAACACGGTTAGGACGCACTTGATTCCAAGCGATAGGAAAAAATTTGGAGAATCATCCCGTGAAACCCTGTTCAAAACATAATAACCACAATGATACTATTGTTTGAGCTGTTCTGTTGCGATTCTTCCAACTCCATACATCGAAATTAATGATACAGTGAGCATTTTTTTCTTCCACTATTCTTCCCTCCATGAACGAAGATTAAGTTTTTAATTCCTCACACCGTTTCCGGGTAAAAACACAGGCACTTTCGCCGCGCTGTCCGGCAGCATTTTTGAGGCACAGGGCAGGCCCAATCTTTGTTTTCGGGCACCGGGTGAGCCCGTGCTTCTCTGCTTTCATTCCTCTAACTGTTCAATGATCGCACCTACAGGGCAGGCCGATTACGCAGATGGATAAGCCGGCGTACTCGTAAGTGGTCAGCGACAGCGCTTGAGTAGCATTTTAGTAGAGAAACAACAATTTTTTTTCCAAACATTTCTGAATGCAGCTGTAGAGTTGCTGCTTTTGTTATTGCAACACTCGCGCACTAGTAGGTAGTTCTGTCTTGGAATTATACTAGTCAGTGGAATCCCTCTAACGTGGCCATTTATTTTTTTTTTGAATGATACTATTATAGTTCTACGTGATAACGGTTGGAGGAGCCAATATATTTTCAAACTTTTTTCGCTAAATACACTGCGATTCATAACTATACGGTCACCTTATTTTTTGCAGCTGTGCGTTATGCAGCAACTTTAGCATTTTCCGATGAATGGCAATGGATTCAGCGAACAAAATAACCATGGAGCACAAATTTCTACAACGCACACTTATCTCCTGAGTTTTAAAATGCGGTGTTACCGTTTTTCCCACATTTCATATTGGGTTGTTCGGAAAGTAATTGGGATTTTTGACCGTTGCAAAAAAAAATTTATTTCCTCATAATGAAAGGACATTAATCATTAATATATCTTCTATATTGTTCGACTACCTTTTGCCATATATCCGGTAATTTCATAATTCCTCTCTCGCAGAATTTCTGGTCTTTTTCAAAAAAAAAATCGAAAAACTGAGCTACATGGGATGTGATGTCCTCATTTTTGGTAAAGGTTTTCCCATTCAAATGGTTCTGCAACGATCGAGATAAGTGGTAATCAGATGGCTCAAGATCAGGGCTATATGGTGAATGCAACATCCAAGCTCCAATAATTTCTGCCGAGACGCCAAAGATGTATGCGGCCTAGCATTGCCTTGCTGGAAGACCACTCCTTTGCGACTCGCTATTTCTGGTCGGTTTTCTTAAACTGATTCACCTAGTTTTATCATTTGTCGACAGTACAGGTCCGAATTGACATTTCGGTTCCTTGGAAGCAACTCAAAACATGTCACACCTTTGTAGTTCCAAAGGTGAAGTGTCCCACCATGACAATGTCACACCGCATACATCTTTGGCGACTCAGCAAAAATGATTGGAGCTTGGTTGGGAGTTGATGTTGCATCCACCATATGGCCCTGATCTTGCGCTATTTGAGCACCACTTATTTCGATCGTTGCAGACCTACTAGAATGGGAAAACCTTTACCGAAGATGAGGATATCAAATCTTATGCGGCTTGGTTTTTTGCTGAAAAAGACCAGAAGCTCTATGAGAGAGGAATCGTGAAATTACCAGAAAAATGGAAAAAGGTAATCCAACAATATAGAAGATATAGAATTGATTAATGTCCTTTCATAATGAGAAAATAAAATTTTTTTGCAACGGTCAAAAATCCCAGTTACTTTCCGAACAACCCAATATTTATACGTCCAGTAACGAATAATGAAGATTGATTGAAGTTCGTTGCCCTAGCTTGGGTGTGCAAGGATGGCGAATGGGTGGGTTTCACATTTTTCTCAATATCCCTCGCGGTGTATAGGGCGTTAATGTTCCATAATACAAGTTAATCATTCATTTGAGGAAGAATCAAAGGTAGAACATTCATTTGACATAAACCAGTGTTCTAGGAGATTTACTCATGTCCAGTTGAGAATTTGTCGATGAAAGAACAGCGGCAGTATTCACGAACAGGTACTAAACAATATTTGATTCTCACATATACGTATCTTGCCATGACCACATACATATATGAACTCGGCAAACGGACATTTTCCAAAGTGAGATAACAAGTGTCCAAATGAATAAACACGTGAGGAAAATGCAGGAAAACTTCTATATATGGACAGGTATAGTAACAATAGAAGTTGGCAGTGCAGTCTCGACAATTATTTGAATGTTCTCGACCCCTGACGTTTTGCCATCTGTATATGTAGTAACCCTCCACAGGTTCGGTTGAACATTCTTCAGAGGATAGGAACGACCGCTTTAGCTTGCCTTTTCGCCGTCATCGTTGAGATTGTGACTAGACCTTGAAAGGTGTTGGTTTTTGATGCGATATTTATAATAATAGTATGTATAAGCGGGCTGCCCAATGGTGTTGGTTGTGTAGAAGTGCAATAGATCAGAGAAGAGCAAAGCTACACAAGAAGAGCAGTCACACGCAAAGAAAAGTGGGATTAGAAAATCATTTTTGAATGTACTTCCCTCTTAGCGCTCAATAACCTTCATTTTTACCACATGGTCACGTCTATTACGTAGATTAGCTTTCATTTCGCGATGCTATCAAAATACGCTCAGTGATGCTTGCTGGTGACAATAGCTAAAAGCTCAAAATTTCTTACCTTTAGGTGAAGAGGTATCCTTCACAAGGTTCCGTTTAGCTCTTCTTACAATGATACTGAGACGAAAACGTTCATTGAAAGCATGCCGATAGTCGCTGCTGAAACATATTTTAACTTTAACTTAGTATTTGTCTGAAATTAGGAGGGAAAAGTTCATGTGTATATGGTTTTGTACCTGACAAAGTAGTAGAAGAAAAAATTGGAAGCACATGCAGTATTCACGAACAATCCTGCTATGAGTTCGACTTTTTCGATTGTGACGTCTATCCGCAAGAAGTGATACCCGACAACGATCGTGCTCGTTCCAAACCATCCGAAAGCGACGGTTACGCTAACAAGTAGTACAGATCGACATACGTTGCGAATGCTTCTGTCGGCTGAAGGCAAGAATAACAAATATTGTAAGCAAAAGAAAGTAGAATTACTTTACATGTTATTGTTGCTGGAATAACCTATTGACTGTTACCCTACATACTATCGCGGAAGAAGCGCGATTTTCTGCAAGATGACGACGAAGACGCGGAATAACTTTTCAGGGGATCAGTGACTCATGCAGGGTTATCTCGCTTCTAGCAGAAGGTTCTCAAAACATTAACCGTGCATAAGCAACTGTCCTCATCAAGAAAAGTCAGCAATTAAGGACGGACAAGGCTCCTGAGACATGGCGTCCATTACGCCATCACATTTTTACTCTTTTTTCATTGTCACTCATATCTTGTGTTCCAAGTTATTACCGCACATAGTTACATGACATTCATTTAACTATATTTTTGTTCGCCCTACGCTTCAGGTTTAGTCTATGTGGTTTGTACGCATAAGGACTCAACTGATCAAATGTATTACTTCCATATTTGCTGTGCTTACGTTTATAGCATGTGCATACTCCTAGGTTAGCTTTCTAAATGGAATGAGCTTAACTGTTGTTGTATTGTACCTTAATCCGTAGGCATACACTTGTCTCAGCGCGCTTAGATTATTGTAGTACTATGTTTTATTCCGCACTTACCTGTTGTGTTTTTATGTACCCTGTTGAAGCGCTTGGTGTCACATCCTTTCTTACGCACATTTAAGCTTAGATCATACTGCTTTTTAATTTGATCGTTTTTTAAATTGCGTGTCGCTATTTTGTGTGTGAGCGTTTGAATTATTTTTCGTGCAGTGGTTCAGTTACCCAAGTTTGAGCCCATAGACCCAATTTGAGCATTACCTGCACACAATTTCAGTGCTTATAAGAATTTTCTTGTTTGATCGAGTGCTAGGGGTTTGAAAAAATAAGAAAATTTGATTGTATCTAGAAGGTCTAGAAGGTTGATCTCTAGAAGGTTCTCTTATATCTAGAAGGTTGATCTCTAGAATGTTCTCTTACAACTTTCTCACTAGTAGAAACCAGACCGCTCCCATTTTCTTTCTGTAGAGAATATGAAGAAATTTTCCACGTTTGAGGAAACAAGAAAAAAAACAAGCTTATTCTGATGAAACGACTCACCTATTCCTGATTTTCTAATATGGATAAGGAATATTGCATAACATATAATAATTAGTATACTAATTATGTTGATTATAAAGAAACAAATACGATCAAGTTCCCTTTGCATAGCCTGGGTTACAATGCAGAAGACTTGCCTAAATTTCTAAAGAGTCAAATGTGTAAAGAGTCAAATATGTATCTCGTATTGCAAAATGGCACCTCTTTCACATATTTTAAAGGACTTGGAAATTTTTCGTAAACTTTTAAAAAAATCTAACCGGACGAAATGATTTTAGGTAGCTTCGTTCAATTTTTTGCGTTTAGTAAAGTGGTTGGGTAATTTACTATTATATGTATGTAGTTGTAATATTATGTAAGTGACGCCATTACTTATCACTCAGAACCCCAAAAACAAGTCGTCGACTAGCTTTCCCAAAAAAAAAAACAACCTGCAAACAAGCTTTTGGCCAAAAAAGTTGTCGACAACCCTTCAGCTGAACAACCTGTCGACGAGAGAGAGTCAAGTTCCCATACCCGCACAGTAAACCAATGAGGACACCAGGACAATGCTTTCTATAGTACGGTCTTGAGAAAGTGTTTGCTTCCTAATGGAGAAAGGTCGTGCTAGCTCTCACAAGTCCTTCCTTGGGCAATCTTGGAGAGCTGACAGATTGTCTGTGAAGAATGGGTCAAGAACAAGTTTGTACGGTCGACAACCTGTCGGCAAGGAAGAGAAAAAACAAGTTGTTCGATAAGCCTTTTGGCGGACTAGTTGTCGGCAAGTAATTGCAAAACGAAGTTGTCGACAAGCTTTTGAGCGGAAAAGTTGTCGACAAGGAAGTGCAAAACGAAGTTGTCGACAAATTTTTGGGCGGACAAGTTGTCGGCAAGGAAGTGCAAATCAAATTGTCCACAAGCTCTTGGGCGGACAAGTTGCCGACAAGGAAATGCAGAACCAAGTTGTCGACAAACCTTTTGGGCGGACTAGTTGTCGACAAGGAAGTGCAAAACGAAGTTGTCGACAAGCTTTTGGGCGGACAAGTTGCCGACAAGGAAATGCAGAACCAAGTTGTCGACAAACCTTTGGGCTGACTAGTTGTCGACAAGGAAGTGCAAAACGAAGTTGTCGACAAGCTTTTGGGCGGACAAGTTGTCGACAAGGAATTGCAAAGCCAAGTTGTCGACAAGCTTTCGGAAAAACAAGTTTCAGATGCGATCAGAAACTTGCTCGCCAAATGTTTGTTGACAAGTTGTTTCTGGGGTTCTGAGCAGAGTACACATTTCGTGCACTAGCACATGGTAAGCGGATTTTGTGCCACTTTGTAAAATGAGATCGTTGGATGAATTCTTGTTGAAATACGGATGTATTTCCAGAACGAATTCGGCCAACGTCATGTGATCTTCCCGCAAACTCCACCTTATATGCGAGCACTTCTACAATGGACGATGAAAGTGCGTCATTTACGGACTCAACATGCATGGAGCGACCGGTCTGCTCGCGCTGGGATAGTCGCCGTGATAGTGAATGGTAAGGTGCTTAACTAGCAAGTTTTTCTTGGTGGATGACATCAAATGCGAAGAAAAACATCAGGAGAACCACATGACTTGGTATTGCGGTAGCGATTCCAGCGCGGGTGGCGCGGTCGCGTCGCATGCTTCCAGAGTCTGCAAAAGACGCAGTTCCGTCGGCTAAGTGTGAATAGCCTCAGCAGTTTCTCAGTACCAGCACTTATATTCGGAAGCACTACCGAGCACTGCACCATGAATATCGCCTTCGAAAAACTTTATATGCCAACCATACAGTACTGATAGGTTTGGCATAACTATCCCTATACATTCAAGATGAATTAGTTGAAGAGGATTTGATTTTAAGAGTTCCTATTCTCCTTGAAATAGCTGTATTGGAGAATATTCTCCAGACATCTAGTGAAAACTGGAATGAAAAGTGTTTGAGAATCCTTGGCTCTTTTTCTACTTTGAGCGAATACATTGTGTCAATGGATATATTAGGTTGAGGAATTATAAACATCCGCTCGAGGAGCAAATAAAATTTTTTGTCGAGACGAAGGTTCAATAGCCCAATTCAAGGGACACTCTTTTTCTTAATCAATGGCTCTCCGCCTTCTTCCACACAAGGAACCAATGCTCTAGTCAGAGAATTCCGCCCGCTGTGGGTCAAAATGTTGATCTATCCGAATCCTGGTTTCGTCTGACTTTTTGGAGTTTTTCTCCTCTAAGGAACGATTGGTACACGGACATAATCAACGTTCTGGTAGTGTGAAACCTTGGCTAAGAGGCGGTTATTTGGAGGACACCAGAATCCAAATTTGGAAATGCATCCAGTCGAAAAATTGAAAAATTGGCACCATGGATTCCGGTCCAGTTACCCAAGTTAGAGGGTATTTTGGAGGAGTCGTTTTCTGCATGGATATGGCCGAGAGGCAGAGCAAACTTTCTCTGACGGCATACCAAAAGTTTGATGCAGTTCTGGAAGTGATATCCCTTGTCCAAGTTTGTACAACATACAGAAGAAAATTCAACATTTTTGATTTGCCACATTCCAAATTTGTTTAAAAATCGGAAGTTGAAGTAACATAAGCAATTCTTGTATCATTAGACACGGAACGGATCGCTTTTTAAAATGAACAGATATTCACCTTCAAAAATTCCGATGCAGTTCAGAAATATTTATGAGCATGAAGCCAGCGGACATTCATAACTCCTCATCCTAATACATAGAGAGCCTCTGTTTTGAAATATAATATTTTTCTTAAGATGTAAATTGTCAAAGCTGCGTTTGAATCAGAGGTCTTCATTGCTAAAAACTCACTCTTCAGAGCTCTTCTGTGCAAGAGTAAGGGAAGAAATCGTAGTTGCAAACAGAGTCGCCGGCAATATTTGAATTGAGAGGTACAGTTTGTGATGACATTCGAATTTCCTGCTGTAATAAGAAAGAGAAAGCTATTTTCGAGTATATAAATAGAAATAAGAAGAAAATAAATATTTTGCCAGAGTGCACCTACTAGAACATCCACATTGCAGCAAGCCTGTCGACAGCCACGTTGAGGAGGAGAAAGGAGGAGAAACAAATCCCAAAAAGAGGAAGGAACTGAAGCAAAGCACAGTTTTCGTTAGTGACGTAGTGGGTTACGCTCCTGAAAATTAATTGCATAGTTCTCCTTATTATGCAGAATTATCGCCAAAGAAGGCCACCAAATTCATGCAGGCCCTTCTTTTCACTCAAGCTTATTTTGAGCTCAATACAGAAAGGATTTAGACCAAAAACTAAACGAATACACGTTCTAATCGATGTTTGCTTCATGCGAAAAAAGGCCACTCACAAATCATGGGTGGCAATCATGATGTACTGGCCAATATGATGAAGAACATCGCCAGCTGAGACGAGGGCTATAAGTATGTTGCATGCTTTTCGTAGCTTAGTGTTCCTGCAATGACATACAAGGTATTAACCTTTCTGAAAGATACAGTTACTACGCCTATTCTGTCATGAAAAAGTTACCTGGATCGAAACGTAACGTATACAATAGCTGAATTTCCAAGAACTCCGACAGTGGAAATAAGAAGGTAGAATAGCTTGAAAGGTAATGTGATCACAGGAGGATAAAGCGTGTTGTCCATTGGAAGCTTGGTTACCACTCTTCAAAACGTCATAGTCGTTGAGCTCTGTGACACCTTACCGATTTTTTTCTCGAACAATGATGACAAGAAACAGGAGAATGCTGATGTGTTGGCTAATGAGCACTAAGCAATGCCTCGAAGGAACCTCTTTTAAAGTTATGCTCCAATTTGATTGAAATTTTCTGTAATAAACACATATACAGCGGGGCAAAATTATGAATGGTGCCTTGGGAGAGAAAATGAATTTTTTGAAGGGAACGGCCATGTAGCTTTCGTTTTTGTGATTAACTGTGCAACATACTCCGAAGTAAACACGTAATGCGGTTATTTGACACTGTTCCGGTGAATACGGGTTTCCGATGAATACGGGGTCTCAGTGAATACGTAGGGAGAATGCTGCTCATGCTCACTGATGGTACCGTAAAACGTGGAACGCCACATTGATCAGGACATAGTAATAATATTTACTTACCCGCGATCACAGTCTCATTAACAAGGTCGGTTTTACACACATACTTTTCCACAGGGACCAATTAAAGTCAATGCAACAACGTACACATCCTTCGGAAAACGTCAAGCTCTTTTCAATTCCTCTGAGTTTGTATGTGATCCCAGAATTATACCGTTTTCTTACTGTTTTTCGCATCAAATTTAAAATCAAGTAGTCAAAACAGCTGATCGAATAGCGCGTATGCCCCGAAAGACCAAACAGAGGGTAGAGAATTATACCTGAAAAGGGTGCGCGGCCAAGTTCCGCAATTGGTTAGTTCACACAAGCGGCCAATCGCAGAGTCGATTGCTGAGTCGCTCCGCTGTTTGCAAACATAGCGCCCCGCAGCCGCCAGTACGATATGCGATGGGAGTACGATATCGCTTTGAATTTCGGAAACGATGTGCTACACGTGTGTAAATAACAGTGCATAGCGAGAGTTATGACGAAAAAAAAAAACAGATTGACCTAAAAAGGTGCTGCATAATAGAAAATATTTATTAGAAATGAATATGACGCGTGAAATCCGGTTGCCTATTGTTGCGGTTTGTATTTCGAACAGATTTTAACACATGCAATGGCAATGTTAGCTGTGACCCTGTGAACAACAGTGATAACAAAAACCAAATCAAGGCGAATTTTCATGTGAAAGCCAGTCTCGTTAAGGGATGGGGGAGGGGGAGGGGAGTGAACGTACTAATTCTTCCTCATTTTTCGCATTTGTGATGTGTCTGTGGAAAAAGAGCAAACCAAGTATGAGCTTAGTTTATCGTTGTAATTGCTTTGTCAATCACATCTATTCGCGAACGGAAATTGTCTATTTCATTCCGCGAATACAAAAAGGGTAAGCATCAGTGTGCACGATGGGAAACGAAGGAACTGCACTTCATGGTAACTCTTGAAGATCGAAGCCATATAAACTTACCCATTTTTGCCAATCAATAGTCGAGCCAATCCGTCGTATGGCTTTTTGTTGGCACATTTTTGATTAGATGGTACGTAGTAACTGGAGTAAGTCTGAGTGGAAAATCTCTAGTACTTCTAAAATATCCGCCATTTTCTGTAGCTGAAGGTAAAACAGGTTTGTAAGACCTAGTTCGACATTGGTGAGGATCGCAATCACACGGTGAGCTGTAAGCAGTGGCGGACGCACGCCTCCCTCCCGAGAATGTGGGTCGCTAAATTTTTGAAATTACTTTACAATACAAATAAAAATCTTGCGTTAGTTCGATTTTATTTATTTTTATTGTCATTTTTTAAGTAACTTCTACTGATTATTTATTATTGTAATTAACAATTTTATTATTCTTAATTTCCATCTGGGTCCTCAAAGCGGCGGAGGCCCCGCATTTTTTTTCACGCCCCTACCCATCCGGCCCAATTTCTGCATCTGGCTGTAGAGTATTCTTGCTAATAATAAAACGGGAGTTCTCTAAAAATTTCCAAACAAGAAGTGTAAATAATCACTGATAAAGGCTGCAGTTTGCATAGGAATCAACGAAACTCACGGACAACAATGCTTCGACTAATTTTTTTTAAGTTCAGCTTTCTTCCATGGCCTTTTATGACCATGTATTATTTTTGTATCACGATGGGTGGAAAGAAAGTATTCGCCGCTTTCCTTCTCATAGCGTCCGCCTTCGGTGATGTGTCTGCCTTCATTTGGAAAAGCGTTCTCAGTGGCGCATTCCATGACTTATGTGTTATGCAGTATAAAAGGCAGCATCCATAGAAAATTCTACCTCTGAGATTGTATCAAAATATTAGGTTTTTTTTTGCTGTGAAGAGCAGAGGTGAAGTGCCCAATCCTTTCGAAACTCATGCAAAACAAGTTCACGGATGATTCTGTTTCTGTTATAGATGTTCGACTGTTGTTGATGTTGGGTGTGCTTTAAATCATTGCGCAATCAGCCGGCAGTTGCTATTTTTTATTCTTAAAGGAAGATTCTGGAGCTCAGTGCTAACATGAGAACTCGTAAAACTTACTGCATAATGATCCTAATGATCCAGGTATACTATTACTACTCGTGATAGAACAAGTTTTTGAGCGATTGAATTGCGATTAGATCAAGATCTAAGAAGCAAAAGTACCTGAAGGTGTTCTCTTCAAGTTTTGATAAATTTTCAATCTCTGAGTTTGACCGATCAAAAAGACTTAGTTTTCTTCGAATTTTTTGAACCTCTTTAGAGAATTAAAACAATATCGCACGCAGGTCGAAGCACTACGCATTTTGAGCGGAGAAAAGGTTCCATACCCACAGTGATATTTTCGAGCGATTTAGAAGCGAAATTAAGCAAAATCTGCGAATTGAAAGCTGCATTGATGTCCCTAGAATAAATTTGGAAAACTCATTCTCTGCAAATAACATGATCATTTTCATTTTCACAGTGTAGTGTTGCAAATGGAAATATGTCATTTGATTATTAAATGTTAGAAGCTTCAACAAAGTGAGAAAACTACTGCGCAGGAAGGGAAATAAGAAATGCTTATTCAGAGCACTTAGGAAGTCCAAAATGAAATCAGTTCAAAAAGTACCATTTTATACCACTAAGCATTTAAACATACATGATGACGCTTTATTATCAGTCTACAAGAACACAAATTAGTAAAGAAGGCTAGAACTGTGTTGACAACAGCAAAATATCACTCTATATAATAACGGGCTAAGCCTGTTTACATGTGTGTCAGTATGTAAGTATGTAAGTATGTA
>KN767795.1:0-16708 GCA_000816745.1 Ancylostoma duodenale | reverse complement strand
ATTATAGCATAAAAATTAAGAAGGAATGAAAAGGAAAAGTTAAGAAGTTTGTGTGCGGCCAAATGAGTAGGTGGAGAT
This sequence comes from Ancylostoma duodenale, assembly GCA_000816745.1. Taxonomy (NCBI): domain Eukaryota; kingdom Metazoa; phylum Nematoda; class Chromadorea; order Rhabditida; family Ancylostomatidae; genus Ancylostoma; species Ancylostoma duodenale. Next base: position 16,630 of record KN767795.1, on the reverse strand, counting down.
CTTCATTTGAATTGTCGATGCTGAGGGAAAATTTCTAATATGGGTCCTGGACGATGACGTGGGCTCTCCGTTTCTATTGCTCGCCGCCATTTTTTGTGCTGAACAAATGGTCGTGACGAGACACGATGCAGAGGAAGGGGTGGAGTCCTGATCACGTTGAATAAACGAATATTGAATATAAACCAATGAATCGGCTTCTTGATAACTCCTTATTCCTTTCTTTCGGTGTTTTTTCTATGATGTTCCTTTACATTTTTGTACATTTCATTTGTCATGGTATTGAGGATAATAAATGGTGACAATGAAGAAGTTCGAACCACCATGCTACATAAAACACAAATCCTGTCCAGAGCATTAGGAATCTCAGCCGAGGTGGACGCGGAAACCTCAGCCTTTGCAACAGCAGACATCTCTGACAAATCAGTTGTAGGCAAACAATCACCTGTCGGTGGCGTTGTCGCAGCAGCTGAAAAGCTGAATGCAAGCGCTGACGAGATCGACGCACAGCGGGCTGGTGCCGTCGACCAAAACATCTCGAAAGCTACGAGGACCAGTGCTGGTGGTGTTGATAAAGCAGTGGAAGTGTGGTGGTAGTCGGTGTTCGCTGTTCATGATGCACACTCAGCAGATTTATGAGCAGATGATGATCATCGAGGGCAATGCGGAAGAGAGGAATAGGCTTCGAAGTATTGTAGTCCTCATCCTCCCTCAGCTCAACCCTATGCATGGAACTACTGTAGCGGGACCAATTTGAAGAAATTTACTTGGTTCTGAGGCGATTTCTACGAATATGCAAAAAATTTCACAGAATAACTGAATGAGTAACGATGTACATAGGTCCATAGATTGCCTCCAAGTCATATCAATCAAGCCAGATAATTAAGGAGTAGGTCTCAGATAATCGAACTGATACATACATGCAGCCTTCCTCACCACTGATGAGTTCTGCAGCAATCCACTTTTTTCAAGAAAAAAATCCGAATAGTGTTAGAAATGAGACGGGAACTATAATATTTAAATGGATCACTTCACCTTATTAGGTTGGTCCGAAAGTCTTACACCACCACCACCACATTCCTTTTTCAAACAATCACAATTATTGTTCATGGATGAAACCTTGTCTGGAAGTTTTTGTAGATGAGAAGTAGTAGAACAGCCTACCACATTCAATTATCAAGGAATTTATATCAGGACCAAGGAATTCTAGATCGAGAAATAAATATTGGTGCAAGACGTTTGCGCCAACATAATATTTTGCTAGACGGTTTCCGACAAGAGCAAGAATTGCAACTAGAGGCTGGAACAGCCCAGCTCAACGAGAAAGAAATGTTGCTTTAGAAAAGCAATAAACATGCTAACAAATAATAAACAGCAGATGAAAAAGTTGCGCACACAACCGCTGTGAATTTGGAGTCAGCATATCAAGAAAAATGCTTTAGTTCGTGATCTGAAAGCAATGTATTGAGAGGATTCATTGAATTATAAGCTTCTCAACGATCTTTCCTTTCCTTCCTTCCCTTCTTCAATAATTTTTACAACAGGGACAGCTTCCAAAAAAGTTTCTGTTTTTTCAGAGCAAAGATGTTAGTGCTATGCAAAAAAGCGCAAGCAGCTCCAGCACCATCCTCCCTCAAATACCGAAGGTCATAAACAGCCCAGGTAGTTGTAGACTCCATAAGATTTAAGGACGTCCACGAAAAGAAAAAAGTTTCAGAAGAACAACACAAAAATGACACTCCCACTTTAGAGAGGACCTATTTGGCATGGAATACTTCAGTAGATCTAGAAGCTTATTCTGAGTTTTAATTATGCACTGAATTCGCATCAGAAGTATCAAATTATTACTGCTTTGTTTACACTCAGAAACTTCAATATTCAGTGGAGCAAAGCGTGTAAACGTGCAAGTGCTGGAAATGAGGCGATACGACAAGAGATCACCTAAGTCCACCGGACAAATCTCACCAAAATAGCCATAGGATGTTGAAAAGAAAGGCGAGTGGTGGCGGTGGGGGTGGGGGGAATGTACCCACCCCATTCTCGAAGTAACCTTCCACAATTCGTTACCACTTGTTTTGCATTGCTTCTAATCACAGATCTTCACTCAGCAATTGCATAATAATTGTGTCACCTCAAATAATGCAGGTTTTCATGGACGTGGAAACGAAAACCTGCCGGGAATTTAGTGAGTAGTCGTAGCCAAGGATAAAGACCATTCCATTTGATGGGCCAGTTGTAAATGATGTTTGCTGCTTAAAACATATGGGTTGCTGATTACAAAGGAAGAGGGCACATACACAAACTAGGGTACCTACATATCAAAACGGATTAAAACGCAGCTTCAAAACATGTGGTAAATTTCTGTGACAAATCCGTGAAATTATTCTTTTTTGTTTTCTCTGAACCATTTCAAAGGTACCCTAGTATTCAGATAGCGAAGACAAACTCCGGGTCTTTGGTGCAAAATATGATCGATTTCTGGAATTATGTCTAAGAGCCTGCTATAATAATGCGAGCTATTGCAGGAAGTTCTTATTTCCCCTCATCAGTATGCGCAGCTTTATTCGGGAAGGCACGGGAAAAACTGAATGCGTCCTCAAACAGACCAGGCTGACTCCGAATTGCTTCGCTCATTAGCCTTCTATTTGCAATTTGGAACCACTGGAAAGCTAGGAAGACGCCCTCTTTATTTGACTCGCATCCTAATTACACTCTCTACAGCTAAGCGAAAACACATGAATATCCACAGATGTTATTGAGAATGGGACAGATAGTGACGCTGCTTGTTGCAAAATTCACATGAAACGACGACCTTCTAGTGGACTATATTCAATGTGGCTGAAAGAAGCTGCACGGGTAGAAAATTCAACAAAGGCAGCAATCGTTGAAGCGTGAGCAAGGAGTGCATGGAGGACGCAGCTGCTCACAGCCACCCAGGTGAATGACAGGAATTTATCCTTCTGCATGGGGCTCACGAATGGACTCCTTTATGATGAAACTCGTCATTACACTGCGGAAAGGCTGAGTCCAGAAAAACGTTGGGCGAATCCGAACATTCTGGAATGATCAGCCAGCCGCAGGTAAGACATGTTTTTAAGTGAGCTTCAAATTGGACGAGATTATCTTCTTATTCAACAATTTCGGTGTTTTCTGCATACAAAAGAAGAAGAAAATGCGGCAGCTCGGAAAAAATGCAAGATTCATGAGAGTCATGAATCTGTTGAGAAGTTGAAAATGTTGGGAAATTTCTTCCGCAAACTGAAAAGTCAGTTTGATACCTTTTTCTGTGAATTATTCTCTAAAGACCTTCAAACTTTGGAACGCCAAACACATTTCTTTAATTTTCTCGAACTGTTCTTCCCTTCAACGGCTATTTCTCTTCCGAGTTTCTCTTTGTAAAGTACATATATAGTGGTATCTGAACTGTCTTTGTTGCCAAGTCTTCGAATTTATAGAAAAAACTCCAGTTTTCCCGATTCCTGGGATTTTGAAGGTATACCAAATTTCCAGACTGACTATGGCGTGCCATGCAGATGATTTGCGACAAGCAACGGTGGGCGAAGGACACGTGCATACGCGGGCATGTCACTCTTTTACAATGACTATCCGATGTTTCGTAAAAAACCAGGATAGTCTGAGTGGCACGTGCTATTGAATTTGCTCCAAAGAAGCCGATGACGCTTAGTTTTCGTCATTTGCTTCCGCTTGCGCATATTTGTTTCCTTCGCGTTTTCTATGATAGATGAAGCAGATGAACCTAACGGAAACACACGTCACTGGAGACGCGACTCGTTGTGAAAAGAACAAAAATATGCGGGTCTAGGAATCCAGAATTCGAAGCTTGGTGAAAATGAGAGGTCCTATTATGAATAGTTATTCAATGCAAAAAGTATAATGGAGAAAGTGAGGGAATGGAATGTAATGGAGATGGAAAGGAAGTAAATTCATTAATGACGTGCAAAAATTCAAAGAGTTTTCTAATGAAAACAGAAGGAATAACTGCATCCTCAAGCACATGGCTGCGATGAAGTTCCAAGATAGAATTTTTTGTGAGAATTTCAATACTTATCCACTTGCTCAACTTCCAGCTGATAAAATTTAAGGAGGCTGTCGTTTTTGGTTAACAGTGGACAGCTAAACGAAGATGGTTCTAGAATGCTTCTGATCATACAAAATTATCAAAAATTTTCATAAATCTGAAACGATGAAAGGGTAAATTGACCAGCGCCTCATCGTGTCAGGTTCGTCTGGTACCGATCTGGTAGGTGAAAACCCATCAACCGTGTACTATGTGGCAGCGGGCCTCTTTCCACTGTGTTACGCAGGCCTATCAAGAGGATAATAGAAAAAATGGAAATGGAAGAAATGGTATGACGATTTTCACTTGCTGGCTCCAGAGGGTACATGTTCTGGACAGAAGATGAAGCGGAAAGTGGCTGTCCAAATATGTACAGAACTATGGTTCCAATTCATGTCGAAACCAAGGTGAACACAATAGGAACTCAATGCGGCGCAAACCTGCAATGATTGCCCAACAAGGACTCAAGGGTACTTGGGTTAATGCCGTAAATGCCAGAACGAGTCTGAGAATTAGTTCTCAACAAAGTTGGACTGCCGGATTGCCGGATTTTTCCTCGACTTGGGCAAGATTTAATTCTCCAAAGGCACCAAACATCTGTCCCAAACTTTAAACCCTCTCCATCCAAAGAAAAATGCCCAGATGTTTATGAACCATATTAACCCTGACTTAGCAACGATTCATAAGGAAAAAGTCAACAGTTCATCCTGTCGCAAAAGTTCTTATAAAACAGCTTAGTAACTGAAAAAAGAGACTCCAACATAGATTTCCCATGATTTAAGCGCCCAAACAACTAGAACGTCTAGTGTATATTAGCCATAATTTGGCTGACCTTGACCTGCATACATGACGGAAATACCTGCATGTGTTCCCTGGAGATTGAATCAGACTTTTATTTGGGATAAAATAATATGTCGACTATCAGATTGCGAGGTTTGCAAGAAGAGTTTATTCAGCAGAAGTTCAAGTCGGCGATGTTGTAAGACGCTTTCACGTTTTGGTAAAAATTTTTATACTGGCCTCTACCCCCTCCTCTCCGTTCTCACTCACTAAGGAAGAAAAATGTGCAAGAAGTAACAACCAAAAACAAAAAAAATTACGAGTTGCGAATATATGTAGATGAGCATACGTGAATGCGTATGTGCACACATAAGTATGTATTTACAGCAGCATTTCAAATCATGAACTCTCCCGAATACGTGTTCGTCTACCAGCAGATCCAGAACTGTCGGGTTTCTCAAGAAAAACTAGAGCATTTTACTCGAAGTTTTTTCACAGCAAGGGAGGTTATTGTAGGAAGTGAGGCTAGGCAATTTCTGCCTGTAAAACTCGGCGAGCTGAAAAGTCACAATCTTCCCGGGTACGTTCATGAATCCGACCCCAATTCTAAATAATTTGACATGATATGATATAGAGGGTGATAATGAGGAGCGTTCTGAATATAGCAATTCGGAAGGTGCAGGATAACTGATGATTCACTGACACTGACTCACTGACATTCTAGGGGTACTTTAGGGCTATTGATAAAAGAGAACTGAATTTCCCATAGAACTTCATTTGCAGCTGGACAAATATTGAAGATCTAAGAAAGTGCAGAAAAAAAAACGGCAAAAAATCTGAAACTCTGCAGTAATAAGGGAGCATGGGTAATTTTGGCACCACGTGCAGGAGATACTCTAATAATTTATCTAATGAGGCAGACATAGGCGGTGGTCATTTGCTTACAATGAAATAAAGTATTAATGTTATGAAGAGATTTTCAAATGAAAAAGAGTGTAAAAACTCGAAGAGGAGTGTACTTCTGGGAGAAAAGAGGCGAACATCAAAAATAGACTACGCATGAAACCATGATCATAACTGTTGGCCCAGCAGTGCTGAACATACGTATGTGCGTTTAACAGCTGGAGCCGTCAGAACGATTTGACGGAATGGAGACGTAAAAAGGTTCAGCTTATGGCGCAATAAACTGACGGAGAGCGTTGACAGGAGAAAAGCCACCAATCTGCCCACGTAGGCCAATTTCTGGCTCGAACCGTGAAGTGTGTGGCAGCGAGGACAGTGATGCTGCAAACTGGGCGGTAAGGCAGGATTGTACACCCTTTTCGATTTAATATTCAATGCAGCCGACGTCACGCTTTTGAATATGTCGGAAATTGGTTCCATGGTCTGGAAATTATATGCATATGGCTGTGTGCGCGCATAATGGTCGAGCTGTGTGGGAATTGTATTCACAAAGAAAAATGGTGAAAACGACCACTTTATGACGTCATGACCTACAGCAGGCTACGTAAGCTCACCATAGCTCACGAAATGGGAAGGGCTCAGAGAACCCGTTGATGGTATGGCAAGCACCCGCTGATGATGACGTTAGCCACGCTGCGCTGTTACGGTAACTTACCCCTTTGAATCCAACTTACTTAGAGCTAAAGAGGAAGTCATAGCTAAATTTGGTAAAAAAATTCAAACTTGATAACTCTAGAAATACTGCACAAATATTTTGGAAAAGATATGGAAGTAAATTTAAACAGTTGCTTAGACATTAACATATGAACTTCTCTAATCAATCACGAAGAATTAATAGAGTTATAAAAGAAAATCGAAGAATGTTTATGTTCTTCCCTTTGGATTAAGCTAGTAACAACTACGGCATAATTTGCAAGAAATCTTAAGAATGAAAAACCAGGTTAGCCAACAAATTTTCACGTCCTGTGGCTCCTAATATTACGTAGTCTTTCTGTGACCAATCATGCATCAGCATTTAAAGGCAGGGGCCCATTTCGTTTTGCTTGTTGGAAACACCTACATACAACACCTACCTAGACCTTCTCGACATGTTGATCCCAGGGATGTACATCAACAGGCACAAAAGCGACGGGAACTCCTTTTTTTTGAAAGTGTCGAAGTGGCCAGATCTTGGAGACGGGAGGCGGATCGCTCCAAGCTGTGCTGGCTATCCGGCACGGCTGCAGCTTTGGCCAACGAGTTCTGGCGTGATCGATCGATAAGATCAACGGCTTCACACGTCAACTTAACAAACTGTTACAGAACCCGTCCCGGAAAGTGGGTTAAAAGACCGTTCCGAGACAATATGTGTACATATACTGCTGGAATTAGCTCAACCACGAGAATGAGGTGGGCCCGTGCCTTTAAGGTTGAACCGCGAGCGAAAAGACTGTGGGGATGGTGGGATTGGAAGGACTCCCGCACCTCAAAATATTCTGGACAAATAGGAGATTGTAGAAAAACTTTCGGATAGTGCAGAAGACTACATTGGTGTACCCGAACATTGTACCTAACAAAGAAGAACGAACGACAACGCAAAGTTGTCAGTTCCGCAACTAGCCAAGTCCCACCTAGCCAAACATCGTCAAAGCCATCCTCCACCAGCTTGGGTGGGAGGTTCTCGAGCATCCTCTGGACTCCCAAGTCGTTTCGCAATGGATCAACAACTTCTCTGCTTTTTATGAAATATAACAAAAATGGAAATCGGTTTTCTATCGCCTAGAATCTTCACTTCCAATCCAAAATGTGGTTAAGACTGAGTTATCCAGGGAAAGTAATAGCAACCATCTTGTAAAACAAGAATAACAACTATAGTCTGTTCCCTTAGGGAAGACAGTTGAAGAGACGGCAAAGAGTAAAATGGCGCGAGAAAGTGAACAGGGATTGGAGAGAGTATAGAGAAAGGCAGGCAATATGCACGAAAACTTAACTGTTGTCGTGTTCGAAACAAATTATGAACAGCCAAAAATGAAGCGAAAACAAGTTGGAAAAACTAGTGGAACCTATATATTTGACAACCTAATACTCACGTAGGTCGGTCTCAAAAAATACATCATTTCCAAATGGATGGACAAACCCCTTGCGCGTCTCGGCCAATATCCAGGCCTTCACGTCCACGGCTTATCCGACTTTGAGCAGGCGTCGCATATGATGGATGTTAGCTATGTCTGCTATGTCTGAGGACAAAGAACCTCCTTGCGATGTTCGCCTGAACTTGAGGCTGTGAGAAGAGCTGGCCGCGATATGAGCTCTTCTTTTGAGCCAAACCCGAATCAAAACAGAAAAAAAATGGGGGAGACCCCTGTTGTGGACCGTTTTCGGCACTCACATCACGTCACTTAGTGGGAGATTCCCGACGACAGGTTGACCGAAGCTGTCCTTCATGGCCAGACCACATATTTCTCAGTGGTTTACAGCTGTTCACCTCATCGCACGCAGGGTTGAGTCTCCGTGCGATAATGTGACAGCATTCAAGAAATCCACGGTTGGCGACCACTTCTTCATACGAAAACATATAAAGTACGTGAATAGAAATGCGGAGTCTACTACTGACGTGCTGCTGCCGATGTGGACAAGAGGCCAGCACTCGTGGGCCTTTCGTGAAATGCGACTGCTTCTGCGGAACCCCTCAACATGGGGGAGGGGGGGGCTTTCTGAAGAATCCTACTCCGTATTACATAGCTGCCAGACTAATTCACTTTAGGTGTGAAGAAGAGACCGCCTTCTAGGAAACCCTCTCCAGAGGGAAGTTCAGAAATGGGCGGAACACTTGGTCACAATGGGTGCGGCGAGACGAGAGCATGAGATAATTAAAGGAAAGTCAGTAAACAGGTTCAACTAATAAGTACTGCAAACGAGTTCTCCAATTCAGCCACAAAGAACCATTGGAAAACCCCTGGAAAAAGCTGGAGTGATAAATGAGAATGTGATAAATATGACCCAGTTTGCAGTGAGTCCTTATGGTTAGCCAATTGACAACCCGATTAAGCTCCAGTTGAAAGAATAACAGTTGTAAATATCACTGATGGCTTGGTGATGAACGTAACAAATAACGGGATTTAGTAAAGGCCGAGACGAGCAGCTGCGCAAGGAAAACTATGATAATATGGGTGAAATAAATCGTTAAAAACTAAATCAAAGCTGCCAGAAAGATCTCTACTAATGTTCTTATATTCGTTCATTCACCCATGTGAATACGCTCAGAAGTGCATCAACAATACCACTGAAGAGAAAAAAAAGGTAAAACAATAAAAAAAGACACCTGTTCTCTGTACCGAATAAGAATTACTGTATAATACTACCTTCCTATTTTGATAAGAACAACTCGAGACGGGACACCAGATTGTGTAAAGTTACGCAACGTGAAAAAAAGATCCCCTATCAATATCCTACTACCGTAAATCATAGGGCGCTTTGCTCAGCCTGCTTAGCCACCAGAGCTAGACTGACTCAGTTAACCCAAAACGAACGAATTCGCCAGGGACTTAGGACAAATGGCTGATTGGACGTGGAAGAAAAATGAGGTTTTCGATGAAAAGGTCATGCCAACGACCAGAAAACAAAAAAGAATAAAGCCAAAAACAAATTATTGTAGTTTTATGTGACAAAAATTTTAAAATTACGACGAAGAAGAGGAACTGAAAAGCCGCCACGTGAAGGGAAGACAGAATTTTTCTGTGATGCAAAGGTGACTTCGCACCTAAGGGTACTCGTCGACCATATAGAAACAAATAGGTGGCTTGGCATTGGACGAGGATCGGAACATCAACTGAAGCTACTGCACCTCGTGCAGCTAGTCGACAGATGCCCCAATAAATTGACAATGCAGATGCAGCATGATCATTACACCAGTTAAACGATCTGCAATAGTTGCGAGAAACTCGCTCGAAAGAGGACGTCCTAGTGCTGCGCTTGCGATAACTATAAGTCAAGAGCGAATTTCTTATGAACAGATGCATGATTGGAAGCATGGGTAACCTCATACCCATGCTTGTCGTGGGTGACGGCCGGATATAGACAACGGGTCACATGCGTTATTGAGATTACCCAGGGTAAACGTGCTAACACCACACAAATTTACCCATCGTTAACATGGGCGTCAACACGTTGATTCTTGGCAATCTGAATGATTGTCTGAATAGCCAAAGTATGGGTAATCATGTTGATAGGTGCCAGGTAAAGGGTGAATTTGGGTAGGATAACACGTTTACCACGGGTAACTTCAGTGATTAATCAGGGTGCTGCTGACCTGGAGGAAAAACAAGACATTGCAGTTCCTCATTACGTCCTAGGACACTTGACACCCTTTCATTTCGTGAGACTCTCACAGCATTTCCTGAGTAGCTTGAAAGGTTTGCCCTCCTCACCGCCCCTATGTACCAATCCCCCACTCCCAGACCGAATGATCGTATTCGAAATATCAAATTGGATTTCTTAGAATGACAGCTCATGGGAATAAGTGGCACACACATGGCGGAAAATGCACCATTAGTTGTAACGTCAGTTTTCAATTAATGGGTGTTTTGTCTGCGGAGGACGTCGAAATAGCTTGCGATTAGTTTGTTAGGAAATGACCCGAGCGACAACCGACGCACTGGTTATATTCAACTTTAAGAATTATTATAATTCGAATAAACGCAGTCATGCAACAATGGAGATAAGATTGAAGAGAAAGATATGGTCTCTTCTTTCTCGAGAACTCAAAAGTTTGAACCACCAAAATTATTCCTAATTAAATTACCCAAAATATTCGGTTCCAAAAAAGAAGGGAAAAATTAAACTTAAAAAAAGGAAAAAAATGAAACCTAATCGAGTTACTATTATAGAAGCAAGTTGTGTCGTAGAGAGCGGACCTTTGTAAAACATATGTACGTGTAATAGCTCTTCCGTCACATATGAAAGATTCCCAGGCCAAAAGATAGTCGACGTCAGAGGAGTGTGTAGGAGGAGTGGGAAAGAAAGGGATAGAGAGAAAGGGAGTATTCCTATAGGAAGCCATAGGAGAAAGGAGCCGTCCCGGAAATTGTGCCTGAGCTGAAGCCAGGAAATAGCACTGGGAGAGTAATGAGAGCGAATCAAGCTGCATAAGATAGCTATGAAACAATAAATAAATGAACCTGCTGACATGCAGATGCCGAAAATATGGAATGAGATGCTCGGGAATGACTTTCGTCGTGTCTAGTCTGCCAAAACGTTAATCCCTAGTGGCTGGCATACGTTAGTTGGCAAAACAGCTCAATTATGTAACTCTCGTCTGGTCAGACGACGGAACCTACGCAATATGGAATAATCGCAATGTGCGTAGGACAATGCCTATGAGTAACATGTATAAAAACGGGAACAGCATAAGAAGCGGAAGTTGAGCATGTTCTTTGAATGAAATGGCGTGGGAACAATGCATAGTCGGGAATGGTGAACAGAACTGCGTTACGCGGACCGAGACTAACAAAAAGTGCATGCCTGACGCATGACTCGACATTTGAAGAGCCTTGGCTGTCATAAACGCCGGAATTCCCTGTTCTTTCAAATACCGGTTGGAGATAATGTCCTGTGCGACGAAATGTTGTTTGCTCACATTCTTGCCTTTACAATTTTACATTGTGATAACCAGAAATAAGCTACAGCCCCCGCCTAGATAGAGCAGTCCTCGTATCATAAGTCGGAAGAAGAAATACTTTCATAAAATTAAATACTCTTGCTACCGCAGTTTTTTTCCTTGTAAAACAGTACAGAAACTGTCATGGGAGCAGGAGAGAAAAAAAAGAGAATAAAAGAAGTATTTTGCTTGGTTTGTTACTTCTTTTAGATAGACCACAGGCAAGAAAGTATGAATACTTTCCTCGAAACTCCTCAGCAAGTAGTACAAATACAATGAATCGCTGTAATATTATCATCTGCATAATATATGACGCTGCCAACTAATTTGTCCGCGTAAAAATGCAGGTTGGGAATGAATGGCCACAATCCGGATGGTTCGGGGTATGGCACAGTGAAAATGAAATAGTGGCAGAACTCGAAGCGTTCGGATTTTGTCATTCATTCACTTTGTATTTTTACAAGGACAAATTAGTTGGCAGCGTCATATATGGTAATACCATCAAGGGGTTGCATACCTCCCATTCTTGAGTATCTTTCGAAAATCCAGCTCATGACATAGATATATAACTTTATTTCACAGTCTAAAGTTCGTAAATATCGTCGTTTTTGGAGGTGGAAATATGATTCACAATTTCCTTCATTTGTTCTAGGTCCATAAACTTTTCCTCACACTTTTCTAGCCCCAGCTTTTCTGGATTGTCCACCCAAAAAGTGCTTGGCATGATGAGATACAGCAAGTTTTTTCCCCTTCATTATTCCTGCCACTAGTTGCCATTGGATATTGGTTGGATAATGTTTAATTACATCAACTAAATTTACGTATCTGCCAGATTTTCGCTTATGCAAAATCCCTATCCACACTTTCTGTGATTATTGCATTAATTTTATGGCGCACCAAATTCGATGTGTCGAATAAATAAATGAATTAAATAAATATTGTATATTATATCTGGACATAACAGTGTCAAGGATAAGAGAACAGAGACGTCATTCTCAGGAGGATTCTAGAGAGAAAGAATAGATAGCTTATTTATTCATCAGGCTTGACCCGGTGTTTCGAAGGATGTGGAAGCAGATAAAGAAGACCAGAAGAGCAGACTCGGTCGCATAGGTGAAATTTGTATTGGAGAGCCATCTCTGCAAAAAACCAATCACGTCATCTGGCCGGGAGAAGTCGTGGCAAAAACTTCTGAGTCGAAAAGAACGCAGTGTACCACTTGAGCCAATTGTGCCATGCAGCAGTCAGCAACGATGAAGACTCAAAACTCCGAGGTTTTCGAAAGTTGGAGGATGCCAAGTGGCATTCTCCTCTCGAATTGAATTAGTGAACTTCTGCTCAGTGAGTAATCCCTTTGTGCTGGCTCATTAGAAGGAGCCAAAATTGTTTGGAGCAACGCTGGCAGAACACAAAGAAAAAAAACAGCAAAAAAAAGCAGCTCAATGTCGAGCGAGCCGTTCCGAAGCAAAGAATGAGTAACGAATCTACTAACATACAACAATTCATTATAAGTACGTGAATATCCACCTTCAGCTTCAATGGTCAGGATTGGAATATGTGCTTATAAAAATTACGGCAGAGAAAGAAAAAAATGAGATAGCTTGAGAAGAAAAATCAAAAGAAGCACGGTCTTGAATGGATGTGGAAAAGCTTCTAGAGTAAGAAAATCCGTACAGCAGTGATAGTTAAAACAGAACCATGGCAGACAATGGCGATGAAGATGAGTGTGCTTTTGCATGGAAGAAAAGGTGGGGTTTAGGGATTTGAGATCTAGAAATGGAAGCTAATACGCGCAGTATTTCAGCGTTATTAACGGTTTCTTGTCAGAATTATTAACACCAATGAAAAAATGTGAAATCAAAATCAATTAAAATAAATTCAGTAACGAGAAGCAATATGAAGCCTGCACTTTTAATCCTACAACTATTCTGGAGTCGATAACAAGAAGGCAGGACATTGAGAAAGCACCAACAGCTGAGGAAAATGCAAGACATAACTATATTCATCAATCCATAGCAAGAGTTTGAGATTCCAGGATTGAACTGAAGTGGTCTTTTACCGCGTCTCCGGTTGCGAGCGATTCTGCAAACGCGAGACGTTTGCAGACGCACTTCTCACAACATAGGAAGAATCGCTTCGATAAGCCGATATTCTCAGCATTTATCGTCATGCAATTGCACGAAACGTCTCATACAGACGTTGTCCTTGTTGCTAAACAAATTTGGAATTGATGTGAGCAGCGAACACACAGTGATGCATTCATTTAGAGAGCTACTCTGAGGATGCGACTGCAGAATTATAAGCTGTGAAGAAAATCTCATGCTAGAAGTGCAAGTGACAATTCCACGCACTTTGCAGCTGGAATTATGATCCAGTGTTCGACGAATATTCTTGCTGTGCAACATTTTTGAGCCCATGTTCTGGATTCTTCCACAAAATATACGAAATAAAACTGGGTAAAGTGTGCTATGAAGTTTTCCAAAAGAACAGGGATTGGCAGGCTGCTAAGTACAAAATCCCCGCCCAACTTATTTTAGGAGCCTACGTCCTCCCTCTGCCTATGATAAACATGCTTCGGACTCCGGGGCAAAGCTCTTGGGATACGAAATTCAACGACAAATTTCAGTAAGGATGTCGAGTCTGTCAGCTTCTTCAAATCGTAGTTTCAAGTGCCTGAACTAACGGGCAAAGTTGTATAGCTTGCAGATGAGCTTTCGTAGCAGGAGACGTGATTCCAACCATTTGCGTTATTTGCTGGGCCGATACTAAGGGAATTTTGAATAAGATGGGTTAGATCTGGATAAGATTGGAATGATTGGTCTAGACGTTGTCTGACATTCTCTATTTAGGAATTCCTGGGCTCCTTTCAAATTTACCTATTTCACATCATGTAACACCTTAAAATATTAATCTATGTAGTTCTTTTTCGTCATATTATAACTTTCTAGTTATATGCTGCAAGTACAATACCCTCGCTAAATTCTTTAAAAAAGTACACTTGGCCCGCGAAGTTGCGTTCTTTTCGTTCCATCACCTATAAATTTGTTAAAATGCGGTGTATAAGAAGTCCGAATAGATCTCTGAAACTATATGTGACTGTTTGACCTGTCCACAAGCAATTTGCCATAAATTTCATGCTCAACTGTTATATTTGAGCGTCTCCCATTTTGAGGGATTCCGCCGCGAATGGCGCGCGACGTCGCATGCGGCGAGCCATGCAATGCGCGACAAAATTCTGGCAAAGCGAAAACACTTAAAATTTCATGCTGAAGCTGAAAATTGTGAGTCTACCTCATGTGGGACAGAGGTTGGGTCGATTGCGGTTCTTGCCTTTGGTTTTATTTTGCAGTACATTTTGTCTAAATAAATTTATGGGGATGGAACGAAAAGAACGCAACTTCGCGCGCCGAGTGCACTTTTTTAGAGAATTTAGTGAGGGTATTGTACGTAGCTCCTGGTTAAACCTGTTCCTATTCAAATGGATAATCCATGTAGTAAACATCAATATCAATATACCAATAAACCTAGATGCTGTTATGGGTTATAATTTCCAAGGAACTCCCTCGGGTAAGCAGTTCAACAAGGGAGAGTTAGAGCTCGAGCGCTCACTCCGTACAACACCACGAACTTAGGCCCTCCCCTCACTTTACAGCAGAAAATCTCTTTCCAAGTACTACTAAAACTGATTTTGAATCGAGAGTTCAATAGACAAGACATGCAAAGGAAACATACCCACACAATGCGTGGGATTACATAAGCATGAATTGGAGTAGCGTGAGAATCCAACACCCACACGCTGTCTGTGTAAGCGGCGCCCAACAGAAAAGTCCAAAATAGACAGACAGATTTCTGCAGAATTCAACCAACGCTTTCGGAAAATCTGTTAGATTAAGAGCCCTTCCCATAACTTCTCTCCTCTCCCCACTCCAAAAAAATCTCCTCCAAGATAGTAGTTACAGTGGTCCTAAACCGATAGTCCAATAGGCAATGGCATGCAAACGAAATGTATGCGCACAATGCGTTGGATTACATGGACATGAAATGGAGTAGCGTGAGAATCCAACGCCTACACATCCAACGCCTGCTGTACACACCGTCTATATAAGCGGTACTCAACAAAACGGACGAGAAAGGAAGGCGGATTTCAGAAGACTTCTACTGTTGCTCTCAAAAAATCTGTTACTTTCATGGAAAGTTTCTCAAAGTACGCAGTTAAAACCGAAGCCTAGTCAACTTTTTTTTTCAGATTTTTTCGATGATTTCGGAATTTTGGAACCGCTGAAGGTCGAGGGGAGCAGTTAAGTAGTATTATGACGATACCTTGTCAAACTTGCTAGGTAAGCTGTGAAATGAATGATGACAGAAGCATTACGAGGTTGTAGCGACACGACATGCGAACGTTCAGAGCTAATGTCTGACACCCTTATAGAAATGGAATTTCAATTTGTTGGGAATTGCTTGCACATGAGTCAGAGAAGCCTGTTCTAACGCCATATTAACCACAGGAAATTTGTTGAGTAACGCTGACGGATCATGAGGCCTCCTACGCAGATTCGAAACGGAGAAGAATAAACCTCCACTACGAATGACGTTCTTGTGTGAGATCACATCAGTCAAACGAATGTTGTATTGTGTTAGGTCAGCACCAAGAAAAATATACTAACAAGGAAAAATTTATAATTCGACAAGGACTGGACTATGTAGTGCACCACAGATTGCGCCATTGTCTAGATGCAAAATGTTGAACAAATTTGATTTGTCATCCATTAAAAAGATGTACTACTACAGCTGTTTCAATACTGGACAGATCAAAAATTCACACAATGTCTGCCAATAATGCTTGAACAAATACAAACGAGGAATGTATGGCGCTGTCTAGAGTGAATATTCCTCCAAACTGCGTGAGCAGCAATCGTAATAAGAGAACGGACCACGTGGCCCTCTTAGCAACACATGGCCCTGGGCGATGTCCCGCCAGAATGCGACAACCAAGGATGGGGGAAAGGCCAGATGCTCCATCCTTGGAGAGCACAGCTCCCAAAAAAAAAAGGTGACTAAACCATGGGTACGTTCATGAAACCCATCTCAGAATGGACCCCGTAGGACATAAGGTCGATGGTTGAAGGTGTCGGAGGACAGAGACCTCCCCTAAGAGGAGCTGCATTCGTTGCACAAGT
>KN767793.1:0-10609 GCA_000816745.1 Ancylostoma duodenale | reverse complement strand
AAGTGGCTGCCCCACCCCACTTTCTAGCGTCCCGAAGGGGCGCTAGTCCAAGTATTACCTGTTATTACCCGTGATAGATAATGCACCGATTCGTGCTCTTACTGCGAAATTCACCCCATAATCGATTGGACCACGACTAGAATAAGATTAAGAAGATTAAGATCATGGAAGCGAAAATTTTTGTGGGTGTTGCCTTCAAGCCATTAGCGGATTTGGATCTCCTCGACACACTGATTCCAATGGTATGCATAAAATGTCTCAAAAGGACCTCTGAACCCATTTTTGGAAACGGAATTCGAAGGGGTCTGTATGTTTGTTGAATAGATGTTGTTTTGGTCATGTCCATCGGACATGCAAAGACTTGTTTACAAATGCTACAGTCGCAGTGGGCAGCCTCACAAGGACCCCTGCGCCAAGATAAAATCTGTACGATGAACCCTCTTCGAAACGGGGTTTCCGTCATCTTTCTGACTTTTGTTGTGTATTTTTCGAACCAGTGTGGCAAGGAGGTCAAGGATCTTTTAACATCTCAGACACACAAAATGAGGCAGGATACTGGCTCTAAGCCAAAGAGGAGCTCTGATGGTGTGCTGTTGTCAAGATTCTCGCCTTCTATGTAATTTGAAGCTTCAGGTGGTTATTTGATATTGATTATTTTCTGTGCAAGTGCGATTCCAGAAAAATCATTTAAAGTTCCCGTCCTCTCCAAATCGGATTTTGACAGTTGACTTTGAATTGTCATAACTCGGCTGAAACTGAAGGTTTTTTTTCGATCGAGGTGTCTTTTGAATAAGCGCATCTTTCCATGTTTGGGCCATGTTTTGGTTCCACTGGATTCGGAGCCAAACTTTTTGGAGTCCGCAAAATCTGCAAAAGCGTTTTGAACTGAGGTATTTTCACGTCCTACTTTTCCTCTAAGGGATAGATCAATTGCCTGCATTTGTGGTTATCTGTAAGGGAACGCTGCGCTTAGTAAGAAATATGAAAGGGAGTCTCCAAATCCGCTTGCGTCCTCTTCCAGATCGTCTGGAGTGCGAAGTGGGGTCTTTGCTGTCGTAAAACACCAGAGGACAATACGAGGCTAATTCACTTCCTCAATTTTTTCACCGTGCCTATCCCCTCCACGGCACCGAGAAGAAAAATAATAAACTCAAAGCTACCTCCAAGATACTGAGCACATCCTCTGGTGATAGCTTCAACCAGTGCTTCCAGAACGACGTCATTGAATTTTAGTCCATAACTCTGCTACATTTATCTCCAAAACGACCTGTCCAACATTGGGTCATGGTTTTATTTGACATTCCCTCCCGCATATGTTGGTAATATTCTGCTTCCTAGCTGTTGCGTTGTTACCTAGTTTGAATCCATGATACAATTTGAGACAAATTTTTGCTGACAACTACAGCTCGATTAACCGACGAGAAAGCCAACAAAAGTGGACAGGTACCGGATGGAAATGAAAGGGCAGGAAGAGGAAGAAATAGGCTTTCAAATAAGTACAAAACAGGCAAGTGAAACATCAATTCATTTTTCAGAGTACTAGAGTACTAGTTCGAAATTCGAGGTTCAAAAATACGACATCGATTTTTCAACAACCTAATAGATCAGCTGGTATAGGTGAGGAATCCGAACGACGGGACTAGCCAGTGAAATTTTAAGAAAAATGAAATTAACTTGAATGCACTAACGCTCAAGCGTGCATGGTTACTTCGCAGTTTCACGATTTCATATCCTCAAGCTCCTCATGGAGAGTGTGCGAATGTGAAACTTTTGCACAAATTTCACATGGCTGCCCCACCTCATTTCCCAGCGTCCCGTCGAAGCGCAAGTGATCATTATTTACTGAGACATGTTTAAGGAGCTAGGAACGTGGAGACGCTAAAAAGAATTTTTTTTCCCTCTTCCTCAACATTAGTATGGATCTAATAAATACCTACCCTTCTTGTCATTCTTCGGCAAATCAATGAAGAATTAATTATCTCCCGTTATTTAGGAATGCTAAACGATTAATCCTTGGATAATTGGAGCAGCATACTGGAACAGCCCGAAAGAATCACTTCACCTGCGCTGATGCTCGAATTATTGAATTAGTCTGGTAACTTAGATTATGAGAATGAAATTGCGAAATTCAGGCATTTTGAATTTGGCAAACAGAATATCTATCGGAAACCTTATGTAGGAAGGAGCTGATTTGGAATGTTGGTGCACATAATATCAAATTGAAGAGCTTGTTCCATTCCATAGATATACAACAATACAACGATCCAAGTTAACCTT
Organism: Ancylostoma duodenale; assembly: GCA_000816745.1. Taxonomy (NCBI): domain Eukaryota; kingdom Metazoa; phylum Nematoda; class Chromadorea; order Rhabditida; family Ancylostomatidae; genus Ancylostoma; species Ancylostoma duodenale. The sequence continues at coordinate 8,332 of KN767793.1, read as the reverse complement.
CGTGAATCGACGTTTGGTCAGAAGTTGATGAATAATTGAGCGGATCTATCCGATAAATTGCCTGCTCTTTAATGATTCAACGCTTCACTGGTGAACATTTTCTAAGCACCGATTTTAGTGAATGTCAATCCGAGTTTGCAGCGACACCGGATATCAGCCAACTCTGATAGAGCGTAGAGCTAACTGGTTCTGTTTACGGCTTTGTTGTCGGCAAACATGGAGGTTCTAAAAAACGCGTGAAGATATCTCAGGCCTGTTTCCCTAAATTACCATGCCGTGAAGGCTGATCTAGATTTTGGCGAGAAGAGATCCTGATCGTGGAGATATAAGCTTATATTATATTCAGGATATATAGGAATATTGTGACAATTCCAGTTTTAAGCTTCGCGGTATATTGGGATTCCGAAAGCTTCCCGACGCTGGACAGAAAGATTCCAATTTAACATTCTATCTTATATTGGTATGTTTTTCTCAGTAGCAGCAACGACAATCTGTCGTGCCATTTTGCCGCTGCTAGCGGATTCAGAGCCAAGATTTGTAGATCCAAGCACGGCGAAGTAGATTGAGAAAGGCAGATTTCTAAGAGATGGGGCGATCGAACACAGAACCTCGAGGTGAGAACGTCTCGTCCAGCATTCAGTTGACTAAGTACTACTCACTTTGTTCCATCGCATTCGGCAACTAGCCGAGAGAAATGGCTTCAGAAATTTGACTATTTAACTCAGACTATGTATCGAGGCATCCCTGTTCAGAGACGTTGTTCTGTTCCGCGAAAATATGAATCTATTTTATAAGATCCGCCAAAACTAACAAGAGAAGGGTACTGGAGGGCCTAGCAAATCGTAACCAGTTGTATACAGTGCGTTCCATAATTATAAGGACACCCAAATTTTCGCTGTAGCGAGCATCATCGTGAACCAATAGATCTGATTTTTTCTCTATTAGATTCAGGATGTGAAATAACCCCCACAGGCCTACTCTTCATTAGCATCTTCGGTGTATAAAATTTTTATAGAGATAGATAGAAAAGTCAGTGTTTCAAAATTATAGGGACACTTGGACTTGATTAAACGATTTACTCAGAAGATGAGAACTAACAGCGCAACTGTTAGCAGTGAGTAATTCCCTATTCAGTGCTAATCCAAACATCCTATTCTCCAGTCTGGTGAGGAGGTTTGAGATGAGGTTCGGCACAAGATTGATCTCAGTTTCTTGAACTGCCCTTTTAAATTTTCCAGCATAAAAATTCTGCTGCATTGAGCTTGCCTTCATCTAGAGTTTGTGCTAGGAACATTTTCTGCTAGAAATGAGTCTTCAGAAGCATTTTTCAGGTACAACAGGTACAAGACGTCGAGTTTGTGGCAGCTTTTCTGTGCGCTGGTAGTCTGACTCACTGGGTTGACTGCAATTTCTTTAACCAAAACAAACTTTTGTCAGAGGTAACATCTCAGATGTGGTGTTAAATGATCAAACAGGATTTGTTGAGTGTCAAAACTCTGGATTCTAATCGGTAGAAAGGGGACAAACAACCTACGCCGTGCACGAAATGCGATCGCCACTTCACACAGTCGCTTCTTAAACTCCATCACAGCAAGAAAACGTATTTATGCCCTTAACTCTTCAATATGGCCTCTTTTCTGTTTGATTCAAGCAAAATTTCCTTTATTCATAAGATCAGGTTATCTTTCTGAAGGAAAGAATTAGTTTTTCAAGACGGTACTTGGGAGGCGAATATCGCTTGTTCGAAGATGTCATATCGTGCACGGCGTAAGTTGTCCAACGCCTTTGTATCAATTATTATTCAACGTGGCGGCATTCAGCAAACCCTGTTTGATCATTTATCACCACATCTGAAATGTTACCTATGGCAAAAAATTGTTATAGTTAAAGAAAGTGCAGTCATCCCTGTGAGTCAGACCACTAGAGCACGGAAAAGCTGCCACAAAGTCGAGGTCTTGAACCTGAAGAATGCTTCTGAAGACTCATTTCTAGCGGAAAATGTTCCTAGCACAAATTCTAGATGAAGGCAAGCTCAATGCAGCCAGGATTCTTATGCTGAAAAATTTAGAAGGATAGTTCAAGAAACTAAGATCAATCTTGTGCTGAACCTCATCTCAAACCCCTTCACCAGACTGGAGAATAGGATGTTTGGATTAGCACTGAATAGGAGATTAATCGCTGATAAAAACTTCGCTGTTCGTTCTCATCTTCTGAGCAAATCGTTTAATCAAGTCCAAGTGTCCCTATAATTTTGAAACACTGGCCCATGGTTTTTTTTTCATTTGCATGAAGCATTTTCGCATTTTCTCATCCAATTTTTTTTTCAATCACTTCTATCTTGAAAGATTCCAGCGCTGCCGCATCATGTTATCACTTGTAATTTGGAATTTTGAGCTTTGAAAAGCATTTAAGCAGCCCCTCATGACTTCTTTATGTTAAAAAAAATGAATTTCAAAGTTTCATTCACTCGCTAGTTAAGATAACACAAAGTGGTTGGAACACAGCATTTTACAGCATTTTTTTTTCTCAAAGAGTGAAAAGCGAATGAAGAAGAGCTTATTCCTCTTGCTTGCGTCACCCAACCAAATCTGGTGTGAAACCAAACTGAACTTACAGATGCCAACGTGGACAGCTGCGTTTACGTGATTGAAACACGTGAACGCAAGAAAGCAAAAAAAAATCATCAATGACTAAATCAGAGACCAGTCAACTTTCGCACTCCTGGTGATTATGTTCTGCCACAAAGTTGTTTTATCGTATCGTAGTTGGTGAAGAAGTTCGAGCTATACGAGATTATCACGTGCAATATTAACACGTTCGCGACAGAGCCGATTTCGAGCGAACCGCCGCATGGGACACGCGCGCTTTCGAGAGCATGGGTCCCGTGCTCGACCGGTCGTGCACGTGGGCCCACGCGTTAGTAATTTTGTCATCCTTATGTAAGACGCTAGCTTTTGCATAAGGATTATCGGTTCGGTCGTAATTATTGAAAGTTCCTTTCATGTTTTTTGTCTACTGATTTGTGATTGTTAGAATTTTGTCAAAAGCTTACTGGTCTTTTCGCTATCCTAGTTCGAAATAAGTTATGAAGAAGGGCAAGAGAAGATCTGCTTTGCCCACTGCAGGTGTGGAACTTTTGTCTGTCTGTTAGAACGTTGCCACAGAGAAATTGACTAATTGTTCACGTTTTACAAAAATGTGACATTAACTAAAGCGTGCTCGACCGATCGTGCACGCGGTCCCACGCGGCAGACACCGTTTTTGTCTACTGATTTGTTATTGTTAGAGTTTTGTCAAAAGCTTACTGGTCTTTTCGTTCACGACAGCGTGCTCGACCGGTCGTGCACGCTGTCGTGAACGTGTTAAGAAAAATGACTGACGACAATTCAGAAAAGTGATTGGCAATACTCTACCAAATGTGTGCATAAATTTCTGGATTTCTATTTGTGGTAGAAGAACCACTGTGTGGATGCTCCCTCCATGCTGTGAAAACTTAGCGACAAAACGATGGCATAAACTGCTTTGAGAACTCTAAAACTAATGATTGTAGGTAAAGAAGATGACGTGGCAGTGTTTGAAATGTTCCTCAAATAAATACAGCATCAAATGAGAAAATACAAAAGCATCACTCGCACGAGGATGCGAACCTCTGACCATCCATCTGAAGAGTGAGTCACCGTTCCACACCGGACCACATGCCGGTTGTGCTTGAATCATCCTCTATAGAGTCATTTTTCATACGAAAATTGGGATTTTTCCATATTGCATGGCTCTCTGCTTCTCTTCCTCCTACTGTATATTTTCCCTTCCCCTCAGGAATCTCTCCAGCTAACACTTTTAGTAATACAGACCAAAAGTGTCGTGCTCAGACCAAAAATGGAAAAATCGCTTTGACTCTCCGCAGGGAACTCGGCAACAGATATGCGGTACAGATTTGAAATCAGCGTCAGAAATTGCCAATGTTTGTGCACATGCCGTCACGAATGGGAAGACCCCCCTAGCATCCTTCCGTGGTAACAGGGATCTAGAAACCAGCTACTGTGATATTATAGAATCCACTGTAAAATTCCAAACGGCGTTTAATCAAGTTAGACAAGAGGAAAAAAAGCCCACGTCTAGTGTTTATGAGAAGTGCTCTGAACTTTGAGGGATCTACATTCATTTGTTTTCACTAATCCCACTGAGGTAGCTTTCTGTTAAGTGGTGCAGACCGAAGACTTTTCGATACGCCTGCACACGCGCAAGATCTTCTTTTGCATTTTCATTGAGGTGCGCTCATTTTTTTACGCATTTTGCGATTCGATCTCCGGCCTACTGCTTTTAATGAATCTTCGCCTTATCAAATCGCATTTATCAAAAGCAACGGATCAAGAAATGCGGGATGCGCATGCCTTGCCAACTTACTAGTCACCGAATGTCATACCGTCCGATTGGATTGACTTTACATGTAAAGAAAAATTTCCCCAAGATCGTCCGGTACTGGAATTGATGTCGCTGGCAACGGCGACGCAGGTACCTACTCTGAATTTCATTGGTCATTGGCGACCCATTTGGCAAGGTCGGCAACCTGACAAACGGGTTTGCTTAAAACCTAGGCTTATGTGTCGCCATACAAACCTTGCCAGTTGCCTCGTCATGCGAACCTTGCACTTTTACAACACACGTGATGTTTCACGTCGCATTATACCTGTCCCGTTGCCCCCTCCCATGTGTGAGAGGGGCTCCGAAATTCCATCGGACCACAACTTTCATTGGGTCAGATCCAGACTGTATCTATTACATAATACTTTCTCATGCAAGTGAACTGATAGATCTGTTGGTTACGTAAGCAGCGGCACGAAGTCGCTGGATGTCTCCAAAGTCCATGGCATCCAGCCGACTCCGCACTATCATGTGCGGTGATTACGGAGATATCGTCTACTAAAAACACTGTAGATCTGTCGAAAGGTGAGATTTCGTTTTACCACCCCCTCCCTCCTAATGTACTGTCCCTCTCCTGATACAGGTACAAATGAACCGGGGCATCGACCGCGAATCCCGGAGCGTCTTGTATTCTCGACCACGGAATATGTGTCCTCAACATATTTCCTCGCCTTTTGCATAGCTAATCTGTATATATAAAAGTGAAAGTTTGTGTGTGTATGTATGTACTGAATAGAAATCGCGGAGGGTGAACCGATCCAGACCAAACTTCAATAGCACATCCTTCGCGGGCCGGCGGAGGTTATAGGCTACTTAGCACCTGGGATTATCGATTGATTTATCGATTATATCGACTTTATGGATTTTTCGCTATTTTAGCCCAGGGGTCGGTGGAGACATGTCTTCTGGGGTTCCTCAATACGCTGAATACGAATATGACAACCATTTTGCACGAAATATCGATTTATTAATTTTATCGATTTTTTCCCATTTTCGCTCGAGGACGGACAAGGACGTGTCTACTGGAGGTTTAGAGTACGCTGAACACAAACATGACAACCATTTTGCACGAAATATCGATTTCTCAATTTCATTGATTTTTGGCTCTTCTGCCCAATGGAGCGGTGAAGACGTGTCTCCTGGGGTTCCTCGATACGTTGGGTATGAATGTGACAAGCACTTCCTACGAATACATCGGTTCAATGTCACCGAAATAGCTTTGCTAACTTTTCTCTCACAAGTCGATGGGAAAGGGTCGCTTGGGCTTCGCTAACATGCTGGTCACCAAAATCATGGAAATTTCAATGAATTTATCGGTGATGGTAATTAGCCTCTGCAGTGTGATATAGCCAAGGTAGTAAAACACCCGAGCGAAGCCGGGTACGGCAGCTAGTATATTATACTTGCGGCTCATTCTTTTGGGAAATCTCTTGCCAAAAAAAAAACACTTCAATCCGTAAAATGTATTGCCTTTCGCCGAATGGGTCGCCATCGAACTTTAGAGTACGTATAAAGACCTTTCTCACTTTTGCTGCCAACCATCAATGGCTAAACATAGGTCGGTGATGTTGGGACAGCATCGCTGCGTCACGGAAACGTCGAGTTTAACTTCCACATTTTTTTTCCGATTTTTGTCGAAGATCAGTGACGTCATGCAGCGAGTGGCGACGAAAAATTCGCGCGATAATTTTTTGCACTGCACGACATGTGTAGCTGCCATACCCACGTTGCTGTACATACCTAGTATCTGCGTAAATGTTTACATTGTTGCATTGGCATCACTAAATGCAACCACCATATATCAGTTGCTCGCGGCCTCTGCGGTACAAAACCGCGGCGTCTCGCTCGGCCAAAATGCCGTCGCAATGTCGCCAAAAGTGTCGAAGGATCTCAGAAATTCGGGCGTTTGGAGCGCCGACCCACACCGTTTCTCGCGGCATGGCACCTGCGGGACAAACGCAAAAGTGTGCGGCGTTGAAGCGCCTATTTCGCCGTTTGTTGCGCCTTATTCTGCATTTGACATGCCGTGATCCTGCTACGGGTATGGCAGGATTAACGTAGGTCATCTCCTACTGCAACCAGTGACTACAAAAATAGTACAAAAATGGAGCGAGCGCTCGACTAGCCGGGCATCTGCGGCGAGGCGGATTTTCCCGTCCGCTCCGCGTCGCCCCGCGACCGCACTTCACGCATCTTGTCTTGCCAAACGGTACAATGGGCCACAGTTTGAACTGAGCCTCAGTTGGCCAGACAAGTCCCGTAGGGCTCGTCTAGTCTTCGCCACAGCGAAGACTAGACTAAGCTCTCAAAGCCGTCTGCCGGCTTGTATACATTTCGGTTGCCACGTGGCAATGGAGAAAAAAAGTAGGGTGCGGGAATACCTGCGTATGTCCTGCCACGTGCGCGCTCACAGCAAGTTTTCCTGCTCCATCCGCACCTTCAGCAAGTATTCCTCTCCACCCGCGACTACCTGCCGGAAACCCGCATCGGCCAAAAGTGGGGGGGGGGTTCACCGGCGCTCCAAACGCCCGAAAGTCTGAGATATAGCAGCTGCCTAAGTTGTCGAGGGATGTGCTCGTGGGAACTGTAATATGGATATTTGGCGTAACTTCGTTGAGCCAACACGAGGTTGTTAAAGCTCTTTATTAGGCTGACGCGTTTCGGCGAAATCGCCTTCTTCAGAGCCTGAAAGGTCAATATCGAGCAATCTACCCGGTCAAACGCCTCTTCAACTTCACACAAATTCTTGACCACTCTCGTAATAGCACAACCAACTCGAGAAGGTGTAATGTCGTACCTACTCCACGATCCACAGATGTTGATGGTGGACACGACCGCTACAGTGTCAGTAAGGGCGTTATTGTAATATGGATATATGATGAGAAGATGTGAGTAGATGACATGGACCTCAAAACGCTTGCGAGTGGTCGCACATGAATTTACAAATGACCGTCCAAACTTCAGTTCTCTGGTACAAATATCGGAGTTCTGTTGCAGATGTCACACCCAGTGCCAGCTAAATTTATCTAGCCTGATGAAGTTTGCTCCAAACTTTTGTCAAAGCAAAGGTTGCAAGCCCAAGTTTTTAAAGGAGTTGTAAACATTTAAGCGTGGCGGAAAACAGATGGCACCCTTGAATTTCGTGGCCAAGTTTTCTTTTTTTTCTTTTTCTTCAATGAAACCCGAAATGTGTAGTTCATGTCCGCAATGGGCCACAAAATGGGTTCTAGATAAAACTCGACCACAAAATAAATGTCTTATAGTGAGACGCCTTGATTGACTAGGAGCTCAAATTTTCCGAACACATTAACAGCATGGTGAACAAAGCTCTCAAAACATTATTCCTCATATTTCGAAATCTTCATTCCAAAGACCCGTCAATTTTTGTTCAACTCTTCAAATCGTATGTACTGCCAAAACTAAAATACTGTTCTCAATTCTGGAACCCTTATCTCAAAAAGCATATATGTAGTAAAATTAGAGAAAGTACAGCAAACATTAACACGAATACTTTCCTACAAAGCCTTCCCGAACCCTGATTATCTTCATTCGATGCCATCGTATACAGGGCACAGCACTAGGTGGTCAGTGTCGGTTGGGGAGTATTAAGTCCAGTCGGATTTCGAAATGGGCCACTAAGTACCTCCTACATGCTAGGGTTCTTTCAGGAAAAGAAGATAGAACTAAATAGCCGTTAGTGAAGACAACAAATGATGTTTCAGCAAGAAATGCAAACCATTTAGCGAAGACAGCCGAAACCATCTCAAATTCAAGCTAACATCCTCGAAAATTTGACCTCAGCACGAAACTGTTTGATCCCGCAGGAACTCGTCGAAACGTGTTATAGGACCTGTCAGATACAAGAAATTGTCGCTGGAGCGCGTTTTTTTACCAAGCCCGGAACTTTTCC
>KN767792.1:0-11771 GCA_000816745.1 Ancylostoma duodenale | reverse complement strand
ATATCCCTCTCTGAACCTATGCTTGTGATAGTTGTCCAAACGAGAGAGCCCATCTGGATTAGCTACGGATGGAAGTGAACCACTCTTGCTTGGGTACTTATCCCACAAATGTGCATGTTTCTCCACAACTGCTAATTAACTCGTACTTTGTGACAGAACTCAGAGTTATGGCCGAATTCCACGTTATTGTGACGCTTGAAAACAATCAGCACGATGGCTATTGTTGGCCAACGCTTTCATTTCGTTGATTCGCCCCACTAAATAACCCTCCAGCTCGGCCATAAAAACGCTGGCTATCGGTGTAAATTCGCGCAATCTCGCTATTTCTCGCTGGGATACGTGGAATCTGTGGTCTTATGGATAACCCAATTTCGATTCCCTTACTTGTTCCGCCTCTTTTCCGTCAAAAACTCGCCGAATAACTCCATTACGCCGCGAATTAAGATCTGGAAATCAAAAATAACCCGCCGCCGCCACACGCCACGTCGAGGCTCAGCGATCGCTATGACTAGAAACTCTAAATGGACTTTTTCGACGTACGGAAACTAACTGCCGGCCAACCGAAAGACTTTGTTGCTACCGGTGATGGTAAAGCTGCTTGGATATTTCTTCCCGAATATGTTCATTACCCCTGCAATCGTTCAAAATTTGCTCTTACAGACTACTCGGCAGTTGCGTTTCTCCCAGTCATCATGATCGGAGCCGTGGTGTTGGGAATTTGCGGCGTGTGCCAGTATAAGAAGTGGAAACATGAGAAGAAGCAGGTGAGTTCAATCACAGGAAACCCAATCCTTACACAGCTGCCATTAGTGCAATTTTCTCAGATTGCTCACCTCAACAACTTCTACGAAATTCTGGAGGAGAGCATATTCGAGCAACACGGAAAAATGGTGATGCTGCAGCAGAATGGCCTCGACGAGGTAAAGATTCACCAATTTTTTTGATGAAAAGTTCTGGAAAAGCCTCAGTAGTCCAAGCGTTTGTTTGATCAGCATCTATCTATAGAAACTCCATGTGTTCCAAGTAATATCTCAGCTAGCATCCTTCTCGCTAATCTACTGAAGGAATCTATGATTATTCCCGAAAGCTCCTCTCTCGTGCAAAGTGGAGGGGTTTTCAAGCAATGTGCGATATTTTTACTACAATTAGTACCAGCTTTTATGTCTAATAAGACAAACAAAGTGAATTCATTTCTGCCTGGAAAACACCTTATTTTTAAGAGGCCGATAAGATCACATCCTTATCGAGTATATTCACGGATCTCTCCACGAAATGAAACTATTAGCTGAATATTATACATACGGCTGCATTTCCGTACTTCTTCCAATACCAATTTCCAATTGCTGTGGTGAGCTCTTAGGGTGGACGTTCACTAGCTTTCCTGAAGAAACTTCGAACTCCGAATTTCTGAGTAGTTTTTCTTTTGGGGAAAAATCCACGATTTCTACTATATCAGGTGTTAATTTACGCATGAACGGTAACTTCTCATACCTAGTACCTAGCAGTAGTACATACTGAAGTTCTATGCAAGTGCCTGTGTACTACCCATTTCATCTACCCAGACACCTGGTCAAAAAATAGTTTCTTCTTTTTTTACAAAGAGGGACCCCACGAGAGTTTGTGGAACCACGACTTTTGAACATTCGCTTTCATATCCTGACTTTTAAATACACACTGCACTTTCAAGCTTCATGCACGCTAAGGACTTTTTTACGCAGCAAAAAATTTTAGCACCTACCGCTTCTCCCATCCTCAAACTGCTTTTGGATGTGCATACATATACTGCAAAACTCGAAGAAGGAAGTAAACAGAAACCGAGGTTCCAGAAATGAATCCAGGAAGGTTGGGAAATCGTACAGAGAATTCTGAACAACTGTGCTCAAACTTTCCACATTCTTCTCCTTACCTGCGATTCCTAGGAGTTCTATACTATCTTCACACTCTTAATTACCCCTTTGTTCATATATGTATGTGTACTTCCTACCAGTGTTCTAGTTCCTGTCCATAACTCGTGGATCAAGTTCCGAAACGATAATCTCGACATGCTTCCTTTTTTGGGGGGTTTGTTCAAAAGAATGAGTTCTGTGTGCATTGGGAGCGGGTGTAAACGTAATAATATCCCCAATCCCCACCCCAAATGTACCCATTGTTAACCTGGGAGTCAATACACTTACCCTGGATAATCTCAGTGATGTATCCAGATCCAGCAGCTACACAGGAATTCAGGAACGACCATGGAAAGGTTCTGGACTTATCGCTGATTCAAAGTAATGGAGTTTATCAGGAAAACTCAGTACTACCTATTTCAACAATGTTCCATATCGTACGTGCTCCCAGTTCCTAGCTGGAAGGGTCAGGCACCCCATGTTGGCTCACGCTCCAGTGCTTCGAAGACCACGATCAGCCGTCGAGTAAAAAACTAGTTGTGAACATACCCTCAACACATGAAATAAGTGTAATTTTTGAAATGGATGCTATTTTCTTCAATACCTCCACAAATATGTACGTCATCACGGTTCTTGTGTCGAGTTATCCTAACAAAATCTGACCATTTTTGCATGGAAAACTCGTTCCAGCTTAGACAAGCGCATAGATTGCTTCATTTTCCTGAACATCCGTAATCTTCACCATTGATGAGCACTTTTCGCAGTACTAGGAGCATTTATGAATGTGATTTTTTACGGCAAAACAACTGTTATTCTTATGAACACCTTCAATTGAATAAGCGGACGATTCGCTAACCATTCCCTTCTCAGCAACTTTGAGTCATCGATTCGGAAAAACTCGCCTTCAGGGAAAAGTCCCTCTGATTTTATAGACTGTTCTGCTTGTGCACTTTTAAATGCCCTCAGGCGCACCAGTTATTATTGCTGGAAAGCATACGTCAAAGAATGACCAAGAACTTATACCGTCTGACTGAGCTTAATTATCTAAATGCAATTTTTCCAGGTTTGCCACGACCGAGTACGTCGAGCCATGCTCGTGCCGCCTCCAGACTCGTCACCATTCTTCCAGCCAGCTCATAAAACACGAGCAGCTCGGTTTGACATTCCACAGAAGGCAACTACTGCTACAGAGGTGAATCATTACTTTACTGGGGTATTTTTCCCTGTGAACGAATGAAAAGAAGAGAGTGCTGTTGAAATTGTGTGACCTGTACTTCCTTGAGATCTATAAATGAGAGATCGCGGAAGAGGACACGGGAATAATTGCACAAAAGTGCATTCACGTCCTATTTGATGGTAATAAAAGTAGTAATAACCAGTAAAAACAAGGGGAAAACAGGAAGTTTTTCTCTTCAGCTGATATTGCTTACATAACCACCGTTCATCTCAATACTGCCAAACAGCTTGAATGCGATAAAACTGTGGGGAAGTACTCAATATTTAGCCGTAATCTGAGGAGATCCTTTTTCAAGATCTGACTCAAAAAGTGCATCAAAATTATTGACACACCTAAAATGAGTCTAAAAAAAGGGAAACACATGAAAAATCCACTCCATGTGGTTCCCATTGATTCAGAAAGGCTGTTTTTCCTGTAACTAAATGGAGTTGCAATTATTGAACGGTTAAAGAACTCTAGGATCGTGGCATTTTTCTCTTCGCAATTGATCCTCGAGACGACAATGGGAGATTTTTACGAGTATTATCCCTAATTCGTTTACCCTATCTCCTAGTTATATAAGTACATATTTTAAATCTAGTAATGTTAATAGTATTTATGAGTGCCCGACGCATAAGGTCGCCGGGAGGGGAGCGTGGGAAAAAAGTGACGTCTCCGCCGCTTTGGGTACCTAGAGGGAAAATTAAAATAATACAAATACTAATTTAAATATTAAATAGTTAACTATAAATATTTGAACAGAAATAATGTACTCAGACAATTAGAAATAAACTTATGCAAGATTTTTGCTCATTTTATAAATTATTCATGAAAAATAATCCGGAAATTCGGAGACCCATCCTCGCGGGGGGAAGGGGGTAAAAGGCCCCCTACGTCCGCCACTGGTTCATATTCTAAATGTAGTAATATTAATAGTACATATTTAGTCATTCATCCGTTATAAGTTACCTGAATGAAAATTATAACTCCTTAAATATAATATTCAACCCATTCAGCTTTCCAGTAGTGTTTGAACGCACATTACAGAAAAAAATAAATTTATTTATGAAATGAGGAGAAAATAAAGTGAAAAAAATGACTTCAAAGACACCTTCTTTGTAGTGTTCCTCACTTTTCCGATAGCTTATGCAAACTTTTCCCCAACGTTTTCCTTTCAGATAATCTTCCACTTCACCAATCTGAACGCGGAGAGCCGGAAGATCTCCCTAGACAATTTATCAGAGAGCGAGATCGAGTACATCGTGTGAGAAGTATCCCACACTTCAGGAACCCCTTTCACGAAGAATCACCACAGATCGACGGGATCTCTGGTTCCGGTATCCACACAAAAGTGTTTTCGCCCACATCTACTGTGGTCCAACTGGAACATTATTGAATTCCGAGCTTATTTTTCGGAATGTGGGCGAGCATCACGCCATCTCTGCCTGCCCGATAGTCGCTCAGAAATCGGGCGCCAGCCACCAGATGCCTGTGGCAAGATTCAAGGACCCGCGAAGGTTGAGATGGGCCCGTTATTCTAGAAGGGACGAGTTTTTGGGGCCAAATTCGAGCAGATGTGATAGTAACGATAAGAATAACAGAACATGTCACAGTTATGGGGAAAAACTCGTCCACTCGGAATACGCGGAAAGCCTAGAACCATCTCAGAGTTGTTCATGAATCCCGCCACCGGTGGCGACCGCAGTCCAACAAAACTGCCTTGTTTTTTGAGCCTCAGTGATCCGAAAATGATGATGTCAGGTCACTTCATGCCATGTTCACTTACTTATTGCACTTATCCGTTGTTTGTTGTGAATGTTGCGTGCACATGTGCCTTCAATAAATGATTTATTTTGATAGCGTGTCATGTGGAGATCCAGACGAGCGATTTCTCGCCATTGCCATAGGGAATGTGTGTATGGATGGGAGCTGCAACATCTTCACCACAGATCACTTCCTGAATAGGCGGCCGGCTTCACTGTTTGGTGTTTACGAGACAATGGCACAGTGTTTGGAGACCACCCACGTTCACCATGTGGTGGGACACAGGGCGCCAACTTCCTCCATGCAAGGCTAAGGCCCTCTCTGGAAGACAGCAGTGATTCTGGAGAAGGTAGAACTATGAGAAGCTATCAGCAGGACTAAGTATAATAAAATGAATAAATAAAGATCTATTTTAGTAGCATACATGTCCAGTCCTAACAGCGAATACCACTCTAGTATAGTTTTATGGATTAATGAAAAAGAGAAGAATTGGGTAAATAGACGTATGGATTCGATCTATAGGTTCTCGCGATCTATAGGTTTCTATTTCATTTCAAGAACTTTTTTTTATCCCGGGTGATCTCTGCCGTCAGTGGTAGCTCTTCGAATCCTCAATGTAGTGCAATTCACGCTGAGCAAAAACAAAACGAAAATGTTCAACAAAAACTAGACAGAAACATCTTCCCTCTCCCCATTCCATTACTTTCAATGCAGTATCTCAATTTTAGGGCAAAGAATAAAATTAAACGTACCCCAACTTCGTTTATCGTGAGTCATAACGACAAGGCGACCATCGGGCTTTACTACTCGTTCCCATTCCATGAGAAGACGTGGATAGAGTACGCGATTGTCGTCAACAGAACCAATCTTCTTACCAAATCTGAAATACGAAAGTATATGAAGATCTCGACCTCAAACTACATATATTTGAAGATTGCTTTCTTAGTTAGTCACAATGGCTTTAAAAGGAAAAGTCCTCACGGAAGGTCGGTGACGATAGCATCAACTAAATTGTCGCGAAACGGAAGATTCACCGCGTCGCAACTAAGAAACGCTACATCCGAGCCACAACGTAACAACTGTTCCTTGCAGTGTTCCTGAAAGAGTGCAGCCATATTTGGAAAAAAGAGGTGGAAGAAAGCATTTAAGGAGATTCAAAAAAATCCAAACCACTCAAGCGAAAAAGTCCAGATAATCCGGAGACTGTTTAGTTTCTTCGGGCAACCCATGTTGCACTTTTTGCGAGTAATGTAGATTTAATCAAAATTGAATAGATTTTACAGGGGCAATTCTGAAACGCTTCTATAACCAGATCATTCCTTGCGATGCTTCCGTACTTTTTCTGGCTATTCATGAGGGTAATTCTGAAAAGCATGTGCAAACCCTAGACGACTTTTCCAACTGTTTATAAAGCGGAGTTCGCTACAAATAGACTGTTTCATACGCGATATTAGCTGAGTATTTGTATTAGGCTGTCGGAAAAGTTTCCCGCTCCTTAGTTTAGTATCTTGTATTTTATCTTAAGATTGATTTGAAACTTTCTATTCTGTGTATATATAAAGGTTGGTCAATGTCTACTTACATCTAATTTGCCTTCGCATTTCGTTACGGTTATGGCTGAGAAAATTGTCCTTGACTCCAAGCAAGTTCGACTGTTTCTGTTTTACGAATTCAGAAAACATAGTAACGCAAGCGATGCAACGAAGAATATATGTGATGCAATGGGCGCTTCGACTGTCTCTTACGATACGCAAAAGTTTGGATCCGCAAGTTCAAAAACGGCGACTTTGACTTCGGTGACAAGGTCCGGTAGGCCGACCGAAGTGGATGGCGAGCGCCTTCTGGAGCTGGTTGGAGAGGATCCGCGGCGTGACACCCGTGGGCTGGCAGAGGAACCCCAGTGCCATCACGACGGTATAGCTGCCCATCTATATCGCCTCGGAAAGACATGGAAGTTTGGACATGGATACCTCATGATCTGAGTAGGCATCAGCTTCATGTGTGGAGAGATGCATGCATCAACTTTTTAACATTTCCACGAAATTTCGCCTGGGTTGACAGCCTGGTCACCAGTGACGAGAAGTGGATGGCCTACGTGAACGATACGCGGAAGCGCCAGCGGCTCGGACGTGGAGATCCTGGGATTCCATTACCAAGAACAGAACTCCACACCCAGAAGGCAATGCTTAGCGTTTGGTGAAATTGCACGGGGATTATTCATTGGGAACCCCTACCCCCGAATTCCACTGTTATAGCCCATACCATTGGTTCGCGTAGCACCGGCTCTTCGTAGAAAGCAGGACAAAATTTACTTTCTCCACGACAACGCCAGCCCACACGTTGGGAAGGGGACCCAGCAAAAGCTTCCAAGCCTAGAATGACATGTCCTGCCCCACACATCGTACTCATCAGATCTGGCGCCTACAGATTACCATCAGTTCCTGTCGCTGTTCACTCAAATGCAAGGGAAAAAATTCGACAGGATGGACCAACTCCAACTGAGTGACTGTGAATCACAGAGTTTTATGGCCCAACACCCCAAGATTTCTGTACAACCGGGATCCAAAAACTACCTGATAAATGGTAATACGTTGACGATTATGATGGTGCATATAACTGTTAATTGGTTATTGTATTGAGGAACAAAAATAAATATGGATGAAAAATAAAAAAATGGCGGGAAATTTTTCCGACAACCTAATATATATCAGGTGCCCCGCTCAGCACTCGTAAAAGTTCGAGATGAAAACCTGACTTGAATGGTTCCTTCATTTATTTCCTTCTCAACCCAACATTATAAAAGATATACGCACATATAGGAAAAATTACGCATCACTGTGACAATTGCGAATTATGTAAAACGCCAGCTTCCTAACAAACAATGACAGAAACGATTTTTCCTATGAGGAAGAACTGCAGAACGACATCTTTCTCAGACTCGGGCAAAAAATGAACTAGTGCCACGTTGACTCACGTTGACTACCAATAATATACAAACATGAAGAAAGTAGTCTTGGAAACCATAGCGAAGAAACTATATAAGGCCTTTGGCACTGCAAGCTGCAGTTGAGCAAGGTACTACCGAAAGCCGAACAACTTTCGCTCGCCTGGATGAAATATTTTCGAGGAGATTAAGGAAGTTCAAGAACAACTCTGAAAAGAAGACTGTCCGGTGTAAGGATAACAACTATTGAAACGAGGTGCATGCGAATTAGATTGTGCGAGTCCATACTCAAGAAAATTAGTCGTACTTCCAGAATGCGATCACACACATAAAACGATGGGAACCAGTTCTACGACCAGATTTCATACATGTCATAAGTGAGCCATAGCAATATCACCACTGACAATGATAGGAACCATCAGCTTCAGCCATGCTAACACTTGGCAGCAGCCAAATATTTTCACGTTATTACTCACTGAATATAGTGCATTCCACCTTGGGCAATGACCCGAGAAAATTTTTTTCAAAAACTTCTATTTTTGCAGTGGGAGATCTGTGCCCGACACCATTGTCGTCATATGATCATAAAGATTCAGAATAGATTGAAACTGCTTTTCGTCAGTGCAAGCACCTCTTCGAAGCTGAAATTCAATATTTCATCCAAGAACTTGTTCTTTTTCCAGTGGAATACCCCATGGCATGTTTCTGCAACATCTCGTTGTGAAGCTCCTTTCTGCCAGCTCTTTGGAAGAATGTCCTCGGGAACATCACACTTTTGCATTGTCCCAGTATCCTCAAGAATGGCATTGTCGGCTCGCAGGGCATTTCTGAGATACATCATGGCCCTTTTCCTGACACTCTTGTGTGGACGGTCGATGTAACGCTCAGCAAAAACGTACATTCCAATCCGTAAACAAGGAGACAGTTATTGTATAGTGCTTCTTCCGCATGAGACACACAAATCCGCCGGTTTCCAACCTGTCTACTACCTTTCATACAGGAACATCATCTCATCCACCATCGACAGTGGAGGAGACATGACTCACTGTGGCTGGCTTCTTCGAATGCGAGGTTTACTCGAGTCGTGAATAAGATTTGAGAACCAGAAGATAGGATCAGTGGAGACAAATTGACCAGAAACCACTCTGATTACGTGGGCTGGAGAATACGAAAGGTGTGGGATGGCCGTGCGGTGGCCTTTCATAGGTGGTCTTATTGATCGGAGATCATCAGTGGGTCAACGAATGCTTCGGTTATTGCTGTGAAAACATGAAATGAACAAAAATTTCATTAACAAACATAGTGGCGCAATAGAAACTAACATCAAAGATAACTTTTCTATACACATGTCCTCCTGTCCACTGAGCAAGCCATGAAACTCCAAAACACATCGAAATAAAATTCGCTAATATGTGAGCCACGCAATTGAGAACAATCATTTCAAAGGTGGCATACAGATGATCCAGTGCCCACGAATGCACTACAGTGCAGTACAGTACAGTACAGTGCAATTTCCATGTCTTCTATCGCCCTGTTGAATTTAGATCCTATGGGAGCATACTGCACAGTATTTCTAGCACGGAGCACGTATACATCAGCAATCTTCTCAGCAGCTGCAAAGGTAAGGTTATCATCCATGGTGAGAACGGTAATCCGCTCCAGTTTTGATGCCAGCAATATGATAGAGAAACCCCTTTTGAAGTTGGCACACCTTAACATGACAAATTTGCAATTTAGCATTGCAAATTGCAAATGCTGGAAGAACATTCATGTTCTTCAAAAAATTGGTGAATATCACTTCTAATTACACTTCTGCCCTATCCCAATGTTTTTAGGGAGAGCATCGTTTGCTCTGAGAGCAGTTCTGGCAGTTCATTGCTTTCTGCCTAAATTTTGTGTGTGGATGGTCAATATGAAGCTTGGAAGATAGGGTAAATGCTGATCCGAAAACATGAAGACAGTTGCTGCGTAGTGCTTCTTCAGAATGTTGCTGCGTAGTGCTTCTTCAGAATGAGTCACAGATCTTTCGGTCTCCAATCTGTCTATTGATTTTCAAACTATGTAGATCGTCATCTCACCCACCATCGACTGTATAGGGGAAATGACTTGCTTTGGTTGGCTTCTTCGGACGCAATGTTCACTCGAGCTTCTCGAGCTAGAGATTTGAGAACCAGAAGATCGGGACAGTGAAGAAATGTTGATCAGAGGCCACACTGATAAGGTGCGCTGGAGATGACGAGAGGTGTGAGGGGTGGTCGGGCGATGGCCTTTCATATGTGGTCTGATTGATCGGAGATCACCCATCGGTCAGCAGCTGCTTTCATCGTTGCTGCGAAAACACTGTAATGAACAAATATCCCATTAGGAAACATGAAGGTGCAACAGAAATTGATATCAAAGGTACCTTGTCAGCTCTCCCCCCTTTCATAGGGAGGACTCGTTCTGAACCCGCGAATTCTTGCTGGGCTTCGCTTTGTATGGTCACCTCCATCCGCGATGATTTGAGACCGTCAGGGATGCAGGTGTCATGAACCGCCATTCAGATATTATCATGCTTGACATCGCCATTGCCTGTAGTGACGCATCAATCCATCAAAACGGATGTGGGGGATCCGACGTTTGAGCGGGGAATATAGCAGTAGAGAATACCAGTAAGAAAACATTAATATCCGAAAGAAAACAACCAAGAATGGAATTATATAAAAGCGATTAGCGACAAGACCCGAAACAAACTAAAAACGAGAAGAAATGAGGTTAGGAGAAAGAAAGTAGAGAAAAAAAAAGTAAATCAGAGCACTTATAGTCTATAAGAGCTATCGGTAAAAGCGCCGACCTAGCCACGTGTGTGCGTCGCGGCTGAGTTGTGAGGGTATAACTCATCCACCTTTCTGCTGTTTGGGTTCACTAGACCAATCGGAGCTACACAACAATTCATAACAGCAACAGAAAATAGGAAAATATTAAGAAACAAGGAAGTGTTTCATCTGTGAAAAGTTCGATCAAATATCCACAGAAGAGGAAACAAGTGAAGCAGATACTGGAGAATGCATCAATGCGGAAGGCAGTTAAGGACAGCCGCAGTGTGTCGGAAATCATCACAAAAAGAAAACTAGAGATAAAAACAGTCTTTTCAGTATGAGAGAAGAAATTTTGAGTAGGTCGAAAAGCATCAGCTAAGGCACGGCTAATAGATGACAGAATGACCGCTATGTTGAACACAGCCTCAACGATTAGTATTGTATACCAGTAGGTGTGTTGGTACAAGCGAAACGAAGAGGTTTTGATGTAGATAAACCTGAAATGATTGTAAGGAGCAAAACCGAGCCAGTGTACAATGTCTCAAACAACAGGATGGAGTTCCTGAGGACTGTGAAGGTCCAAATTGAGCTAGCAATAGAGCTAGCATGAAGAGCGATATGGCGTTCCACATCGCAGGTAGCAAAGCAAAGGAAATTCTGCTAGGGATGAATGCATGAGATTACCTAGCTGTCCGTCCAACAGCGTATAAACGGGATGAAGAAATGACTAAAATGGAAAATCTTGGAAAATCAGATGAAGGAGAGGTCGAACTTGGAAGAACTGAGTTCGGACATCAAGGATGTCCTAGGAGAAGATTGTATGTTAGAAACTGCTTTCACGCAAGCAAAAGAACTCCACTACTTGGGAAATTTTCTCAGCGCAGACGAAACCGTGGATGCCGCAAATCGAGGATGGATTAAATGCGCATGGCAGCAATGGAGAGGATCGGCTGGCGTTCTCTACAATCGAAATTGCTCAAGAGTGCTGAAGGGGAAGGTCTATCGTTGAGTGGTGGGATTCCCATTAATGTGTGACAGTGTGTATTGGCGCAATCGAAGGCGAACGAACGCATGTTGAACACTTGAAATGCGCATGCTCACGTAGGCGTGCTAGTTCACTTGAGATAAGGTGCTCAACGAGATATCACAACAATGATACAGAC
>KN767790.1:0-15372 GCA_000816745.1 Ancylostoma duodenale | reverse complement strand
CCCAACACAACCTGACCAGCACCAAACGACTGCCGCTGTTTTAGGTCACCAACTAATCTGAGTCGTTTCGTACTCAGACCGGCTCCTGTGGATTTTAGT
Organism: Ancylostoma duodenale; assembly: GCA_000816745.1. NCBI lineage: Eukaryota > Metazoa > Nematoda > Chromadorea > Rhabditida > Ancylostomatidae > Ancylostoma > Ancylostoma duodenale. The sequence continues at coordinate 15,273 of KN767790.1, read as the reverse complement.
GGCCATCCAGGAATGCGCGCCCAATCCCTCGAAAAAAAATAAGGCAAAAGAGAAAATCAGGAAAAGAAGGGAAAAGAAATAATAGCAAATCTTCATGTGATTTTTGGTACGAAATTATCCGCACGCAAATATGAGAGAAATGCAGGAGCTGCTTAATGAGCAAATAAAAGTTCCAGCTTGGAGGAAATTACCGGGATAACCACTGGATACAAAGAATAATATTTCAGAAATCTTCAGAATAAATATGGGAGAAAATGTCCTTTGGGATGACGAGAAAAGCAGAGATGGAAAATGATGTGTAACTGAAAGGACAACAATAACCGGAAATGATGGCAGACGGAAATGAAAACCTGTTCGTGAGACGTTCAAAAACTTATCCAAAGAGGGAACTTAAACTTCAAGAAAAGCAAGTTATTCTTATTTTCTCAAACCTCATAGATGTGCCTTCATTTGTAAGTTTATGTATGAATTCTCAAATAATAAAAACAGGATTTTTTGAGTAGCTTCAGCGAACAATAAGCAGTGAAAAAGATGTAGTTGAAAGTGCTTCTAATTATTCAGAACGAGAGTGGTGCTAAAAACGTATGTGAGCAAAGAGCAAGTCCAAGAAAGCCTACTCCGCGAAATAAGTTAGATGATGGGAAATTATTAATAATCGAATAATTTTGAAATACCAGACTTTTTATTTGATCGATACGATACAATACATATTTCTCTACATTTACGTGAGCTATTCTTATGCCTGAGCGCCTCAAAACAATTTTAGGCGGATAGAGGTGAAGTTTAGAAATGCAGTAGGTATGAAAAGTTCTGTCTGCCAGGATTTTTCCTTTCGTAAGACTATGCGCGTACCTGGGTCTACAGAAGCAGGTGGGAAACAGCAACTGCCCCCCAGAAGCCCATAGCCAGTATAAATTAATTAAAGGCGAAGGTATAAGTGTTTGTCTACCCCATAGCTCAAGCGGAAACCTTAATTACGCCAAACAAATTTGAAGCATTGACCAGCAACGGACGCAGGACGGATATTCGAAATCAGTCAACTGTTCAAGGAATTGGCCGAGTCAGATGTGCTTGCGCAATTTTACATATTCACTTCAAACAGCGAAAAGGACCATATCCTACTTCTTCAGCCCACTACGGACCAGGCAAAGCACTGCACCGCTGCTTTTTCTCTCCCACCAGAGAGCGCCAGAAAATTTTTTGTTCGAAACTGTTTAGGTTCTTTTTCGTCTCCATGCTGTTTTCTTCTCTGAAGCTCGGTCGTATTTTAGCTATTTTCATGAGCAGCTGTAACAGCTGTGTCTCCAAAGAAATTTCCAAAACTGCGTGCTCAGCAAAAAATGAAAACAGGCACCGGTTTCCTATTGCACAGGATGGCGCAATATAAATGCAACGTAACGAAGAGCAAACGAGAACTAATACGTAAGATAGGAAGTACAAAAGCAAGCATAATGAAATAATTATGAATTTCCCCACAGACTTGTCAGGCGAAAAAAAGCGAAAATTCTTGAGCAGTGTACTTCGCCTTAAATGCCACTGAAAGCATGATCAACAATCTTCTTTCTATGGTGGAGTTAAATTATTTCTTTTTTATCCCACATATTTCATAAAAGAGAGATTGATAGAGACGTAAAAATGAAATTTTCCAAACCATCATCAGGAGACGCGGAACGTAGTACGTGAAAAAGCCCATTCCACCTTCGATCGAGATATTTTCCCCAGCAGACAATCTTTTGGACTTTCATCCCAATAAACTTCAAAAGTAATGGTGCCCCGCCACCAGCTGCTGCGCCGAAAAATCAAAGCGAATACTTCCTTGAGCGCGTGAATCTTTTCGATTTGCATGTCTAAGACGAGAGAAATGGAGATTCCGATTTCTAAATTTATGAGAATTCCGTAGCTTTACAGTTATTCGTAGAATCGAAGACATCCAAATCATCTAGAAGCACACGAATTCAAATGGTTAAAGCAAATTTCACGGGGCATAGAAAACAGAAAAGCGTATGGAGAAGGAAATTACAGGGATATATGTACATGCATGGTGTGGCCCACGTACATATTATCTGGAGGCAGACAAAGTTTTTTCTGAAAATCCCTTCCAAAAATCCCTTTTTGCAAATTGCAAGCGGATTCTTGAATCATTGAGCTCCCGTCAACCCTAATCAAACTGAAAACATTCGCAAGATTTCTCTGGAAATTTCCTATGAAAACAAGAGCGAAAACAAGAGCTACGAGAAATCGAAACCCCGGCGTTGCCTATGCCATTTAGATATAGGCTTCAATGGCAGCGCAAATGCAGAATCAATATTTATGTGATCCAGACAAAGCCCGGAAAGGGCAATATAAATTACGAAGGACCAGAGAAAACATGAGGGCAAGGAACGGCATTGAATTAGATGATGAACGAGAAACCACGATAAACAAGCTTATCTTTGTGCACAGAATGAGGAAAGCGTGCATTTTAAGAGCAATAGAAACCAGGAAATAAAAGCGAAGTGTGGGAAACGAAAAAGCGTGGCTTCATGACACCTCTGCGCCTAAGAACTCGATACTGGGTGGAGAGATACTCTCAGGAAAACCAACAGTACTTAAAGAACTGAAAAATGAGCTGATCAAGACAGCACTGATCAGGGCAAATAGGGCGGGCAAGAATTTTTGAGAAATAAGACGAAAGAAGAAGGAAGAATAATTTCACGATGCTAATGATGATCGAATAGCTACAGATGCACCCAGAAACAATGAATCTGAGTAGTAGTGCATGTATAGCAGCAGAATTACTTCCCTCACGCAAGTAAGGACTATGATGTGCTAATGAGGGAGTTGAAAAGATTACGGGAGCAGAAATTACAGGAAATTTTCCATTTCCAGGAGGAATTTTTCTATACAATGCATAGTTGATATTAAAGTGCGAAATTTTATCCATAAGCACTCAAATTTTGCTATGGAATAACTGAATAGTCCAATATTGGCATTTGAAAGGAAATGTGTAAAATCGATGGTTCGAGTAACTGAACATTCCAAACGAAATCTTTTGGCCTTCGGATGACCCGATTTCAGCGATCCAGACCCGCTCGCCGCGCAGCATCACCTGTGTCTCGGTATGCTCTAGTTGTCTGCGAGTCCATACATTCGATTGGTATCAGCGTTCTCATTCTCAGTTGGTCCTGTAGGGAAGCATGTGAGCGGGTCAGCCTTACTGAGGCCTCCTATATGTTTGCTGTTTCGCTAAAATTTCTTAGGTAGCTTACCAGTGGCGGACGAAGGGGGAGGGGAGGCAATACAAACTTGTATTAGTTTATTTTTAACTGTTTATCTTTACCGCTATTTTTAAATAATTTTATCAATTATTAATTATTGTAATTAATATTTTTATGAATTACTTGTCCATCTATGTCCCCAAAGCGGCAGAGACCCCAATTTTTCCCACGCCTCTCCCCCTTCTGCCCACTTTCTGCGTCCGCCACTGGTAGCCACGAATAACCGTTTTGAAAGTAAATGCCCGAGGAAGAATCCTCCTAGCCTGCGGCTCCGTTGCTATGAATGAGGAAGTTGTTGGTCGCACCCCATGTTCCATAAAAGCCAATTTGAACGTCGCTATGTTTTGAGAAGTTGTTGACAAAAGTACAATGGCGCCATTGTGTTGTTCAACATCGATCGCAGCGGAATGATGTACTTACTAGCTGTAGGAGAAGAACACATGGTCAAATGCTACTTTGAAGTAAAACAGCCAGCAGTAATGACGCCTTCGTCGTTCTCTGGAACATTCTGCAGCAAGGTAAAAGCGGCACTGACACCTGTTTTTCCAGAAAATTCCAGTGTCGGAATCAGTTTTTTTTTAATCGAATCCTAGAGGATTTTCCCTCCGCACGGTAAAAAAAACCAACCACAGCAAACATTTTCGCTCAGATTGGCTGTCATTGGAGAGCATTACTGTGTAGTAAAATCGATCAATAGAGCGGTACAAACCGCGGCGAAGGGCGCAGTGAAGCGTCATTAAATCCAAAAACGATCGGGCCATTTGGGAAGGAAAACAGCGGCATTGATTGATGGAGAGAGCGGTCTCAAAAGTGCTGGCCGAAATTTAAAAACGAAACGATGATGAACGGGGTAAAAGTGTTCTCTGACGGAACAATGGAGAACACAGAGCGAAGGAAAGCCAAAGAAAAAGCCACCGAGGAGAAATTTGGAAGACCTGTGAAAAAAAGGAGGGGAAGAAAATGTAGCAACTATGAGGGCAGCGCTGTATATAGAGAACGTTCAGCACGTGATGTGTAGGCTTGCTGAGAAGATAAGGCACACATCTGACATTTTCAAGGGAGACAGATGGCTTGCAACAGAAAAGTGCAAAACATGCTATGGGTTAGTACAAAAAGCTGCTTAGAAGTCTCTGCAAAGTGGGGAAATCGATCATTTTACATTGAAAAAACTAATTGTTCAGTACATGGAGGCGAGTCATAATGTGAAGGTAATTAAGGGAATCGAGTTACCTATAGAGGATTTTTCTGATGTTGCTGTGGAGAAGCCAGATTCACTATTCTTCTAGAGTCCGGATGCACCACTGGAAGGATGGGTAATATGTAGGTATGGTTGGATATTGGTAGCAGTCATGATGATGGCGTGGTTAACATCCAGATATAGACAGCGTCACGTATGGGTGAAGGTGTTGCTCTGTACCAAGTGAGGGGTAAATTTGGACACGTTAACACAACAACCAGGGGTAATCTCAGTAGTGCAACAGGGTCCTGAAGGGTGAGGGCCCTGATGCATCATTGGAAGGACGTGTAATCTCGTACTCAGAGGTATGATTACCATGGGTTAATGCAGGTTAATCCGTTTACCATGGGTTATGTCGATGATGCATCCAAAAAAGTGATGACTACACCTAAAAGGGCCAAATCCATATTTTTAGAAATGGAACCACGGAAAACTAAGAAGAGTTTCGAAGCTATTCACGGAAATGCGAAATTACAAAAAGCTAAAATAGCTAAACAGCTCATTCTCATCCTAGACCCGATTCCTGCGATTACCGATGGCAAACGTGTTAACGTAGTCAAGCTTACCACCTGTCTGGAATCCATTAACATGCTTAGCCATGGCAATCATACCCATGGGTATGAGGTTACCAACCCTTACAATGTTGCATCTTGGCACTATATTAGGTAGAGGCGCTGATATGGTTCGCCGATGGCTATCAAAATGAAGCCCATACTTGATCATCAGTGTCGGACGCGCGAGTTGCTGGCTATAGAATGGAGGGGAAGGGCGTGGGAAAAAAGTGGCAACTCCGCCACTCCCTGGACCCAGTTGGAATGGTAAAAGTACTAAAAATACTAATTTTAACATTAAATAACTAAAAACAAATACTTTAGAAATGATAATGAAAATAAGCAATAAATGATAATCTCATACTATATTTTTATCTCTTTTATGAAAATTCGGAGACTCATTCCCGGGAGAAGATGGGCGCAAAAACAGAATGAATCCGTGAAAAGATTTCTGTTGGTGAACCTCATGGAAGTAGGGGCCGAGGGCGAGCCTTCTCCAAGTGTGCGAAGATTTGAAGCAGGTACGCAGACAGAAACTGATCGATCATCATTTCTTTACCAATACTTCACACAGATGGAAATTCAAGAACTCAAACATGGTTCATAGCATTTTCGTTAAGGAAACCGCATCAATAAAAGCCCTTTAGCAAAAAGCGCTTAATTTTTAAAGTGGCCGCCGTTCGGCGACGTGTCGCGCACAAAGTCAGCAAGAAATAATGAAATATGAACGCAATATTTCACCCAAAGAAGATCGCTCTGGTTTTTGTTCGGTCAACATTTGTCAATAGTTGTAACGTGATGGAATATTCAGACGGGATCCTCAGTAATATTTTGAATTCCTAGTACACGTCTAGAACAACAATGCTTCGAATACTCATTATTCAAAATAGAAAGATACCGAATTTTTTGTCAAAATCTTGAAGAGATCTAGCTAATCAAGACATCCCCTAGTGGGTAAGGGTTGGTGTTAAAAATATGCTTTCATCCTACGATGTTAAATTCGAGTCGAATCCTATTTCCAGTGCGTGTACACACAAAAGACACCGCATCTTTGAGCCATGGGAAACAAAACCAAAAGGTAGGGTGGATTACCCGAGCAAAATGGTTTGTTGACTGGAGAATGGGGAGGTTCACTGTTAGTGGCTGAGTGCAGACGGCGAATGGTACAAAGAGCCAAAAAAGCGCTGCAGATGTTTAAACGTTCGCTCAACCTCACCGTATTGAATGCGGAGTGAACATGAGTGGAAAATCGGTTTGGAGGGTAGCACAACGAATACCACAGGGAAAAGGCCATGCTCATGGTGTTCTATTGAGGGTTTTCGACCCCACGTCCAAACTCCAGATCCCCAGAAATTTCATTTTCGAGATCTCAACACTGTTCTTATGGGTCACGGTACGATTACAGCAGAAAATTGAAGGAATATGCAAAAGAAAAAAGCGACAGTGTCTTGCAAAATGATGCTGACAATCGTAATCAGTGTACGGAACAACCTCCCCCCCCCACCCCCTTCTCTTCCCCACCCCACGCCCTTCCACACCCATGAAAAATGAGAGAATTCTGTTAGATACCGCTCCCGCCGTGAACCTACCACAGACAAGGAGAATTCATGGCTGGGATTCACTGATGCATAGTCAAGCGAAACAACGATAGCAAACCAATATTACGTACTACGTCTCATCAAACTACTGGAGTAACCAATCACTCTAACCATCGTTTATTTGCCAGGTTAACGTCTCGCGAACCTCAGCCCAGAAGGTCAAGGCGAAGAAGAAGAGTGAGAAGGAGCCGACCAGGACCAGGATGCATCACTGAGATTAGCCAGAGCAAAAGCGTTAGCGCCTGCGTTAACGACAAGTAAATTTGGGGGTGACAATACGTTTACCCTGGGTAATCTCAATGATGCATGCGGCCCCAGCAGCTTTGAAAGTATGTTAGGGGTTACCTTGACACATTTCATCTGTCTCAACAAACGAGAAACTAGAAAACAGAGAATTCCGTGATGGAGACTCTCAGAACGAGAAAAGTTTTCTTGTTTCGAAATCTATTATTTCATTCTACCCTTTCCAAATATTATAGTTTTGCTATGGCACGAATATTCGTGATAGTTAAACATGGAAAATTGGATGTGACTAAAGTTCACCCCACTGCAGTGCAGGAACAAACGATCTAAACCAACAACGGCATGGAGGAGAACCACATAAAATCGTTATCGAATGTGTTTATTGATTCAACAGAAAAAATTCCCGCACCACGATGGAATGAATCCACATCCATTTCTCACTTGGATGTTTACCTTTCTCATATTTTCGAGAGACGCTTGAAGCCGGCATTGTGTCACATCTCAGACGTCAATAAATCAACCATAGCTTTTTTTGAAGAGCACTTCAGCTACGAAAACAACAAAAGGATAAGGGAAAACGAATGAAATATTGAGGAAGCAGTCTTGGACAGAATTATTACAGTAAAGGAGCGTATGAAAAGCCAAAACAAGTATGGAACTGAGGAACCGATTGAGGAAATCGTTTCGAAAAAGATCGACATTATTCAGTAACCATGCAGAGAACCAATAAATGTACAAAATTCTCGTACGGAGATGCAGCAATTGAATGAAGAATAAAAAATAAATAAGCATGAATGACGTGGAGCTGAATTTCCTGGCAGAATTAGCAGATTACTTTTGAAGAAAGGAGATGTAGGAAAAACCGTGGCGGTCCGATCGGGTGGGTAAATTTCGTGCCAGTCAATTTATATTTCGGTGTTTTTAAGCTGCTTTTTCGCTGTTTCGAGATATTCACAGCCATAAGAACATAGTTCTAGAGATTTTACTTCTGAAACTGCAATCAGGTACGTAGATGCTTTAGTGGAGGAAATCTCATTGTTTCCTATCCAACCCAGCCCCCCCCCCCACCCCTTCTACCCCTCACCACAACTCCGTGATCGTTATTGTGAGAAGGTAGGCGCCAGTACTCCAGATGGTGTCAGGTGCGAGAGAAAATCGATGAATTACCAAATTTAATTGCAATTCTGTGAACCGGTTCGAACATTCGGATATTCGAAAATGGGAATTCCTTGGGCCTTTTTTGACTTCTTTCCGAGGCCAAATCGCGCTTTACCCCCTTGAAAACCCAAATCTAGGGCTTACTGGAAAGCGAATATTCGAGTATATATAATGGATTTATTGAAGTTGAATAGGGATGTGAAATAATTTACCACTGAAGCTACAACGTCATAGAGATATGTGTATGTAGAGATGGCCTAAACAGAGATGAACTCGCAGACAAAAGAACAGAAACAACGAGGGAGTGATGTGTCCCAACGAGTATGCTCGCTTTTTCCCGGGCGGCTGTGGCGCCGGCCAGAAACCGGTTTCCGAGCGCGATATGCAATACAGGCACGACAATGGATGAACTCGCAAAAAGCACTACCACAGCCACTGGTTGCGGTGCGAGCGAATTTCGATCAGCTAGCGCGCGAGATTTCCCCGACCATACGAACGGACACGCCACGCGCACGACAGAGACAGACTGGGCGAAAACGCTCGTTGATGGAAAGGAGCTGCGGACTTTTTCTACGGCGGGATTCAGAAATGTTGCCGGGAAGGTAATAACCTAATGCAAAATCTCGGATGGGTGTATTTCCCAAAAAAAATCGGTATATACATATTTATTTGTACACACGTAAACCACACGTAATAACAGAAATTAATGTCAAAAACATGGATAAAGTACGACAAATAAGCAGAAAAATTAAGGAGGTACTCAAGGACAATAAACTATTATGCAGGTTCTTTCAAATAGTGCCTACCAGGCTTTTGGATTGTGAGGAGAATGCACTTTTTCAAGTATCTCGTATATTATCCAAGGACCTCGTCGCAACAAGCAAATGGGATGGACATCAAGATTAAAGGGCAGTAAAGCATGCAGAATAGGTTTCGAATAAAACTCCATTCAGCGCTGACGCGATCGTTACAAGCTCCAATGGAATGTTCATGGATCTTGCTACTGATGGTAACAGGGACAACATGGAATGTCATAAAGTGTAAACATGTCAGTGCATGAGATAGGAAATGCTCTATCAAAGAGAGAATTTCCAGGTAAAGATGCTTCTCGTTCAAGAAAAATTTCGGTAAAATCAGAGAAAAAGGGTAAATAAGCTCGCAACAAAATCTCAAGATGGTATAAAATGCAAACCATTAGATCTGGGAATTACTTCCACAATCCACGAAATACAATCACAAAACCCGAAGCAATGCAGAAATCACATAGGCGTGAAAATTTTCTCCTGGTAACTGTAACGAGCATGGAATGTCAAAAAAAAATAAACATAAAAGCAGATGAAGATGGAAAGGCTCCAACACATGAAGTAAAACCATCGTGTCACCACCCTGGAAGGTCGCACGTATCGCTGCTGCGTTTCAAAATTTATATTGTATTCAGCTGCCAAGAAAGCTTGAATATTCTCATCTGTGGAAAAAAAAGGAGAAAAAAAAGAAAAAGAGAGATCAATCGCGGGAACCCTACTTGACGAAGAACGTTGCAGAGTTAGACGAAAAGACCATTACAATGTGTTTTTCATCGAATCTGCTCATTGATTCTAACATGAAGTGCTTGTGCAGTGGATTCTAACATGAAGTGCTTGTGCAGTGCCACAACTGTGATGTTAGCACTGTATTTATTACTGTACGGTCTCAATAAAATGTTGTAAATCGTGCAAAACGACCTCCAAACGATCAAACAAGCCAAATATAAACATGGATAAGTGGAATGCTTTTAACACGAGCTCTCAGACATCTTTATTTCCCGTAGATTGGTAATATGCAAAACCCCAGAAGTCCACAATGCACAAACGAAATTAAATCTCCGTAGGTGCGTCTAAGCATCTCAAGATATTGTTATCCAACTTACTGTTGGGAAAAAGGTGTACTTAAGGGACGGACAAGAGCCAGAGCCAGACCTAGCTGAGATTCGAGGTAACGGTAACCAGGTAAACCAACCGTGATTAGCGTGAGTGGGTACCCTACACACTATGTAACGCCAGGAGACCCAGGACGCAAAAGTTGGTTCGATACCCTGGTTTCGCTTGGTTGTGCGTTCATGAATCCTAGCCCTAGGCGCTTACAACCCGGTACTTCAATGATCTGCGCTAATCACGCGAAATGTCCGAAGTTATCGCACTCGTTGTGCCGCATTCAATCCTGAAAAATTTCCCGCAGGTGTATCCCGGCCACAGACGGACTGACAGGGGCAGGTGGTTTAAATTGGTCCGCATATGTATGATGGACAAATGGATCATTTTTGCTATAGCCAGCTCGAGATTCAGCGATGACGACAAATGATGTGTAGTGAGAAGTGTATGAATACGTATTTTTCACCAAGGGCAGTTCAGAGGTGGCGAAGGAGGTGGAAATCAAAGGAACCGTTTGAATCAGCTTGCAAAAAATCTTGTACTATAGATTAAGTGGAAAGTTTTTCATCAATGTATTTTCACCTGCTCACCTTTTCAGAATTTCTAAACCTCTACTCATCCTTTCTTTATTACAAAAAAAAACAACCTGGGCAGATTCCCTTCCTTGAAATACCTCCTGCCCAGGCCTATAGTGAATTAGTGGTGACACCCAGACCATTCGTAACCATTCCCCCCCCCCCCTCCTCCCACACCGCCCAGCACCCTCCTTCCTACCAGCAAAGGTTCAACCGAAGATGATGTCTGCAGATTCAGGGGCCCCTTTGCACGAGCCATCCGATAACGTGGACGTCAGGTGGCGCAGCTATTATCGAAAGCAGCGCAAAGGGCAATAGAATCGGTGTTCGAAATCATTATTTCACAAATAGGCGAACAATCCACTTCGAAAATGTGTTCTTCGAAGGCCGAAAGAACAAGCTGCTCAACATTCGGCCCACTGTTCAGCAGCCATAAGGAAGGAGGTCCTTGAGAGGGATTTCCCAAAAAAACCATGAAAAGTCATTTCGTGAAAATTCTGGCAATATTGATATTACCTACTCCTAATTTATTTCCACTTTCAAACACCTCTTTTTATTTATTCAGACATAGGAGGATTAACGAACAATTTCAAGAGACCTCACTTTTAAAAATTTGGCTAGCCGCATCTTTGCTTCGGCGAAGACAAAACTGATTTCTCACATTCCTCCCCCACCTTTCCACCTGCCTCCCGCTCATCCATCGCCCTCGCGGATACGGCTGCTGCCATCTATGTAAGTATGTGCTATGACAAAACACGTTTTTATTATTTAACCAGTGAGAACAATTTTGGATCGAAGTCTCTTCCAGTATATTCAATCTGTAGAGTCATGGTCATCAGTGATAAAAAATCATGAAGTTCGTAACAATTTTAACGATTTTCAAAGGTTATTACTAGTGCGCAATAGCATATACAGGAATACATTGGAGGGAGCCATTCAAATAATGCAACATAGAGAAACCAGTGAGCATGGATGCGGTACGCAGACAGCAATAGCACTTTCTTCAGGAATGAAAGGTGGTGCAGAGATTTATGAGTGTTCTCGGGGAAGCTATAAACTTCCATAGGAAGTAGGAAATTGCTATATCTTACTAGAGCGATCCCGCACAGTCACTGTAGCTAAATTATGATAAGGTATACGATGGGCTTGGGATGAGGTGCTGAACCGCTGACTTTGTAGATTAAATGCCCCCCACCCCACAGGTCATTGTATAGGTCAGACACCTCTTTTCATTTCTAATCAGTGTAAATCAGCTGAACTAGTTATCTCACAAACAATATGTTCCATGGGAGGCCCATGAGTTCCATCACAGCTGTTCCAAACTGTGCTAATCGCACCTTCGACTGTAGGATTTTTCCTACTTCTCATTCTCTAGCTGATTTGTCGCACTTACCAGTGCTCCCAAAAGAAATTGAGAGGTGTCTAAAGAAAATGTCGCCACAAATGTACTTGGTTCAAGTTGCGTGAAGCTGACCGGTTTATCAGAACTGATGACTTTGCTGATAACGTGGTGCTGAATAAACATCCAAGTGACATCATGACGATCGATTATCGGTTGTTTACCTTAGCGAGGATCGGGCCAGCGCAAAGTGGAAGGGCTCAGCCCTACCACGAATATCGTGAAACTACACAGGTTCACGTGACCATCTCGGTCCTCCTCTTAACCCATGTCATCGAAACGGAGTTAAGGCAATCCAGGTAGATTCACACAGGCTGTGCTGTCCGAAATAAGCTGCAACGCCTTAGGAAACCTAGAAACCGTCTCCTAGGATTCAATCATGCAAATGTCAGGAATAAAATGAATGAAATCTCTGCAAAGCCATTTTTATAGCTGGTTACACATCCTCAATTGTCAAATTCACGCAAAATCCATGGATACTCATGCAGTACACTGCACTGTCTCGTGCAGTACCCGTGAAAAACTCATGTTCATATTTCCTAAGATTATAAAGGGTCTATGCACACTCATGCAAAACACGGCAAGGCTTCTGGGATTCCCGAAAGATTAATTCACTGGGAAACCCCACATCCACTCAGCTAACAGCTCAGAGAACAGCTGTTCCTCTGAACATTGAAAAAAAAAACCAAAACACCTGTTAGCGTGCATCTGTTGGCCATCCAATGTTTATCACAAGAGCAGAGCAAAACACAAATAAGGTGCACAGTCGTTCACAAGACGTTTAACGAATGAAGATAATAAAAACGTGTACGTGAACATCGCGCCGCACATGCACAATTACCATTTATGAGCGGCCGTGAATCGGCGCGGCTGATCGTATTCAGCGCCGACAGAGACGAGACAGGTGTACTTAAAGTCACTGTCGTTTTAAGATCAAAGGAGGAAAATATCCAAAAGAGGATCCCATAACAATTGATATTTTTAGGTTGGGGGAAAGTTCATGAGGATAAATATCCTAAGACTAGCGGGTCAATAACCTACAGCTTCTTTTCCAGTTGAACTCATTCAAACCCCACAGAAAGCTGCCTTGGGAAGGTTTACAAAGAAGAAAAAGGAAATGATATTCATAGGTCTACGAATTTCAGATATTTATGAAGGGTTGTATCAGCGCAAGTAGGCTCGATGGCGCAAACGATATTAAAAATCGAACGCGGAAGTTCATTACCTCTGCGCGAAAACGAGTATGTACGCTTTGAAATAATTTTAATCACATTTTTCCAGAAACACTCTCACATATTATGCGAAGGTCTTGGTGGCAGACATTGTTGTTTGAACCTACATAACAGCTGATCTGAATGCTTGTTGCATAATCGGCACCCCTACCTCAACCACCTCAACCCTCCCTAATTAGCGGATGTATAGTAACTCTTAATTATCTAGATTTTGAAACAATTTTAACCATCTTTCTGTTCTCGAAACTCCGACTGGACTTGTCCTCATGATGGCGGAGGAATCAGTTTTTCTTTCGAGTCCACTACCCTCCACGTCACATCTCTCCAAGCGTTTTTGAAGATAAAGAAAATTATCGTTAGGGAATAAACTCCCTGTGAGAGATTCAGAATGTTACCATTTCCTTATGCTTCAGAAGTCACTAATCTTTTAGCTAAGAAGAGCTCGCTGCATAGAGCAAAGTGAGTTCAATATAACAACGATGCGCACTGAACTTTCGGACAGTTCTGTTCACCTGAAAATATTATTGCATGGAAAAAAGGTTAGGTAATACAGGAATTCGAGCTAAATTTGAGGAAGAAATCTCCCCATAAATATTCAGCCCCATCGCCACCTTCATTACAAATCCAGATTGCCCCACGCTCACGAAAGGGAAGTGCAGACGTTTAACACTCCCGCAGATAATGCAGGTCTGAGTGTTCTCGCGAAAAATAAACCTGCGGAAGTACTTGTTTTGCAGCAGACAACTGTCACCAGTCATTGTGAACCTACATATCTGTACGACCCACAGTTTGATGCTTTCATGAAGTGGTAAATTTGCTCGGAAGAATACCAGCAACTAATTAATTGAGTAAGAAAGCAAAGGCTTAAAGGTGTTAAGTACGATAGGCTTTTGTGCAGGGCCACGCGGTGATGATAAAACGCTGACCTTCACAAGGCACAAGGCCCACCAAACCTCTTACCCCGTTCTAGATGTACGTTCCCAGCCCAACCATAATGAAGCCCTTTGCGGAACTCCACTCTCGAAAACGAGAGAATTCCCTCCTCTACCTCTCTCCAGCATATAAAGTTTTATCCTCTCGCGCCATAACCAGGCCTCCATTCCCGTACGATTCCGTTCCCCTCTGCGACTTCCGCTTTCGGTAACGTATCTTCACACGCTTGACACTGTCTCCGTATAAAGGCATAGATGCAAATGCATACCTATGAGCTCAAAAAAGGTTATGATATGCAAGGAATAATTTCCAGGAAGTGATTTAAGAAATCTGCATTGTAAATGAAGCTGAAATAAGCAGCGGTGAATTTGCGAACGTATTATAAATGTTTAAAATAGGTCAGGAAATGGAAAAATTCTTGGAAGAATAAAAAATCCGATGGAATTCTACCAGTTTTTTTAAGTTGGGCAACTGTGGATAAGCAGAATTTTTTTTTTGCAGTAAACCGCTAAAGCGATTACACAAGACTGTGGAGATGGGATAATGAGTACAGTGAATGATCTGAGTGCATAGCAGAAATAAGTAGATGAAGCAACAGAATCCACGAATACCCAACAAACACATACGAAACCAACACACGAAACTGTTCAAAAATGCAGCGGAGAGTTGAGCGAGCGAGGGGAAAACCGGATTTTAGCCAGACAGAGGGAGGGTTAGTGGGCGAGAGAGAACGATCAAGAGAGTCACGAAATGGGAAACCGAGAAGTCGAGGAGCGGTGAAGAACGTGCGGCGAATGTGGGAGTACCGCGAAATGCGAAGAGGCGGCGGCCCCAGGAAAAACGACGGCGCACACAGGGACGGTATCCGGAATGGCGCTCGGATTCATAGGCAGGCAGTGCACAGTTCTTATGGATGGCAATAAACAGCGAGAGCGATATGCAAAAGGGCAGGGGAGGATCACTTTATGTGCATATCGAACGTGGGAAGCAGCTGCGGAGAGCTGTAGCTTTTTGGGCGAATGAAAGAAGAAACTGCGGGGAACAACAGAGTGGAAGAACGACGGAGATGTGAGAATGTCGCGAGCGATACGGGACGTTCTGAAGGGGAGGGTGGGGGGGCCGGGGAACAACGCCACCCTCAAATTGGGGGTTTAGTTGGGCGGGAGGGGTTGGAAAAATATTC
>KN767787.1:0-11655 GCA_000816745.1 Ancylostoma duodenale | reverse complement strand
TTCATCACAAGGTTCTCTTCATACCTTTGTATCACCAAAAGGGAATTTCTCAAACCGTTGGTGTTCCATTCTTCCATTAGCTCCTCCTTCTCCAATCATTTCTTCGATGTTTCAAGTTGTCTTCGCTTTGCAGGCTCCTCAATGCCACCTACGTTTGAAAATGACACGTTTTTTTGGCTATCGAGTAGTTCCGCAAATGTTATTTCAGTCAAAATTTTGAAAGCTGATTAAAAATCAAGGAAATGATTTCGAAGGAGGGAAGAATGAGTTTCCATAAGAAAGATGAAATTGAGAAGTGAAACCTCGAAAATACCGGCTATCGAACTGACCACAAACAAAAATCTAACATTTTATTCTTGATTACCTAGTAGTCCATTTGTTTGTTTGCAGCTCTCTTCGTGCTAGTGTTGCGGTCAAATTCTGTATGTAATTTTTCATTGTAGATGCATGTTTGAGTATGCTCGTCGTGTATTGAGAATTCAACCAGAGTTATTCTTTAGTTTCCTTAGATACAACTATATTATATTATGTATGTTATGTTATACATATGTATAACTATGCGGACATTCCTTCGGCTCCTGTCCGAAATTAAACTTTTGAATTTCCTTCTCTAGCTACTCGACGAATCAAGCATGATCTTGTTATAATCTATAAAATCATCTGTGGCAAGAACCATCTTTCAGTGGATAAGTTTTTAAGGTTATCCTCTTCCTGCACAAGAGGTGACCCATTTGAAATAGAATTTTCTACAGCAAAAAACTGCTTACGATTCAACTTTTTAACACAAAGAGCTGGCTCGATTTTTCTAAGACTCTCCAAGAAATTCGCTCTGCCATGTTCACTCAGGCAATATAAGAGGCAGGTAGACAAGTATCTGAGCGATTCTACTTACTGATTTACTACATATGTATGTATTATACTAACATAATTGAGTAACTCCTGCCCACCGGGCAGTTACCGATTGTCTTCAAATTTTTTATTGTACTTGTGATCTTAATGTTGTACTTGTAATCTGTATTTACAAGCATTGTACTTGTAATCTTAGCTACGTACAAATGAATAAATATGAATTTGCACTGTGTGTTGCAGAATTTTGCAAACAACCCAGTGAAAGTTTTCTCGAATCCTAGTGCAAGATGTTCCACGAAAACAACAGAGATGGACAACAGCGGCTCATTGTACACCGTCTCACAGAGTCTTCTTCAGAACATTCCATTGGTCACATGATCGAAAACACCCAGGAATTGCTGCGTGCAGTTTCTAGTATCCTTTATATCATTTGAATGCACACTATGAAATAACTTGTCCTTCGACGATTGGGTGTCTCTCGTGGCTTTGAGGTGATGGTGCTTAATTCAGCTTTAAAAGAAACGAGGATAGGATAAATCGCACAGATAAAAACTTCATTAAGAATCTTAACTGAAGTGTCTCTAGACGACGTATAATTATTGTATTCCATCCCGTAGTTGGTTAATTTAAGTCAAATATTCGGAATCTAAAATGCACATGCGGTCTAAAAACAGAAACCTGCTGAGCAAAACACAACGCAAATGATGGGCAAATGGGGCGGCGGTCTTCCTAGGCACGTCGTAAGGCACTCGTCATCCCGTCGACAAACAAATAATGGTAAAATTAAAATGCATTAAGTAGGCGTTTCTACACTAAGCACCATAGGATCAATGCTGATTGGTTGCCGGTGTCTTCTCAGGTAGCACAGCTCGAGTGCAATGGCTGAAAGAAAAGATTTATTTTTATCATAAAATAAATGTGAAAAAAAACCAGAACGAGGTAAATGTTTCAGAATTGACGAAAGAGGGACACCCAGACCCAAAAGGGAAGTAAAAAGCTCGGTTTTACACGCATTCGATTGAAATCACAAGAAAAATGACTAGACTGACGTGCGAATGATAGAAATATGTATGTCTACGAAGAAGAGTTAAAGCTGGAAAAGAGAATCTGTGAATAAAGATGATGCAATATGTACTTCAGTAACAAGCAAGATGATCTACTTTCCGAGAAGAAGATAGAGAATGCAAAGGAGAAAGGGAGAGTCCTGTGAAAGACGAATCCCCGAAAAGCTGGAATGCATTGCCAGGCTTTGCACGACGATACAGCTCGGATCAACCAGGCACAGGCAGCTAGCTCATGAAGCGTTTGCTCAGCCGCAAGGTGACGCGCTCATTCTTTGTGCACCTCGGATTTTCCACTTTCGCTCACGAACCTGTACAGCACGTGCTGTGCCATGGCTGCCAGTAACAGGAACAGCACACAGAACTGGAAGATCGCTGTCATCGAGAAGTTCTGAAATAGCTTCGAATCAGTGGGAAAAAACAAAGAAAGTTCACAAAAGAAAAAGCGCAACGATGCAATCTCGTCATAGGAGGCAATATGCACCACCATGGTTGGCACCGAAACAAAACGAAAACGAGTTGATAAATCAATTCGATTTTGTGGCCAGCAATTTCGCAATTTCGCACATATTGCAGTGAAAAAAAATTGATGGCAGAGGAATCATACCTGCCAGAGAATGAAGATCACAATAAGGTTGAGAGGAACCCTAAAGAGGTTGATGGTGGTCGAGCGGGTCTCTTCTGGTACGTACGTGCCTCGGAGACAACCCATCGCAGGCCAGAAGATGCCCACACAGATCTGTATTCAAGAGAGCTTTTCTTCGTTACAATATGCTACCGAACTTCAGTAATACCCATAGGATGTTTCAACTTCCTAGAGCCGTATCCACGGACATCATCCCTGGGGCGCGGAGGAGATCAAAAGTACTGTCACGTTTTGGAACCGTCTCAAATGGTACTCGTACGATTGTCCATGCACTGAATTTCTTAAGGATCCCCTGCATTTTCATGAAGTGTTGGACTACCTGGGGTGGTAGTAAACCTCTTGGAACGATGACGAAACGATGAGCGGAAGGTCGCGGTGAACTGTCAGCTCTGGTTTGCAGCCATGAACAAACTACGAACTAACTGACAACTGTGACCTTTGAATGATGAGGCCTTTGCAAAACTTCCCAGCCCTCAGAGGTTTCGAACCTACACACCTGGAATATTCGGTGTCCTCGCAGTATGCTGACATACCTCTGAACCAGTGCTAACGGACCTTATGTGACCATTATAGCCCAAACGGCCAGTAAATCTCTTCTCGTATAACATAACTTTGATGTGTTAAGCTCAAAAACGTAATTCTCCACCAATAAAATATGTGGCATTCAATCTGGGAAGGTGTAGGGCTCAGCTGTCAAAATAAAAATCAGCCACCGGGAAGTTAGAGTGATCGATGATCTCCGGCGGAAGGCCATGGTGATCGATCCAGTGGGAACATCGATCAGCTGGGTGTACCCAGAAATGCGTCTTCACCGAAGAGGAGTCAGTGTACGCTCCACTGGCTACAACGATGAACTCGAACCATGAGCAAAAAGTCCCCTGGAGGACTTTTTCGCGAAACGATGAGGGCGCCGTCTGCGTCTCGCGCGCCGCACGCTCTTTTGCTCGCCGTGTCCTCGTCGTTTCATACTGGCAGCAAGCTCAGCGTGACGGTGAAGTCACATTTCGATTTTGAACTGTGAGTTCACCTGCAAGTATGGTCCCCGTTTCACCACAGTTTTTAAGAGCCATACTTAAAGAACCATGTTCGAACCAATAAAGCTTACATTACTTCTTCCGGAGTTCCCTGTAAGCTGGTAGTTAGCTGGTAGTTAACGTCCATCGTTAACTGACAGTTTCAATGGGTTTACTACCACCCCTGCGCTTCTGTTGTACTTTCACGAAGCGAGAACATTTTCTGGAGGGGGGATGCACATTCCCTGAGCTGAGTAGGGGATTACGAAGGATAAGGCTTGTCGTTGAATCATACGTATCTTTCACATTTTTCGAGACACCTTTTTGGACTAACCACTTATATGGAGATGTGTCGAATCTGGATCTGCTACAGTCTGGGTGCTAATTGAATAGGTAGAGCGATTTCTTGTGATCCCTTACTTGGCGTAGGGTATGTACACCCCCTCCCTCCAGAAGATGCTCTCGCCTCGTGAACGTACAAGAGAAGAACAGGTAATCTGACTTTGTGAATACGAAGGGGAACTCCAAGAGATTCAGTATATGAACAATCGTAAAAGCACCATTTTGGGGGCGGCTCCAATTTTTAACAGTACTTTCGACCCCTCTCTCCAGCGTGGATGCTCGTGCACACGGCCCCTATAGGCCTAAATTCATTCAGGCTGAGGTATTCAGATCGACGAGCTATAATTTCGATGGAACACGGGGAACTTACCTCAAAAACAAGGAATGCGATGAATATAGCAGCAGCGCTTGTCGGAAATATGATGGGGACAGCGAGACATGCAGCAGAGAGCAGCAGTACATATCTGAATATCCTTACGGACTGGAAACAGTAGCAAGCCCCCGAAAGTTCCTTTTGCAGAGCACGAACCGCATAAAGTCTTCTGGGCGTCCAGACTTCGTTAGAAGCTTGAACAGCGAAGAACCCATCATGGTGGCGACCATGAATCCGGCAAAAATGTAGCCGTGTGGAATAGGATCAGCTGACGCCTGAAGAGGAACCATACGCGGGTCATCCAGGTCCATTCCTCTCCAGGTTTAAATTGAACTATTATTAATGTGATGTCAACATGATGAGGTTATTTTAGCGTAAGAAAACTTCGTCCAGTTGATGGACTCCACCTTGGAAAGAGCTGGGGTCCATTCAAGCACGAAGGTGTACATCGAGCCTTCAAAAAGCGACTGCACCAGGCCCAGGCAAAGCACGTTCACGTCTAAATGCCACTGAATTAACGGCAGGACTCTCAGCCTTCAGGCACCATGTGACTTCTAAACTTTGGGAGACTGAGGGCGAGAGAAAGGGGTCTCACCTGTTCTAATGGTGTGCAGAGCCTTCATGAAGGTCTCCTTAACCGGCGCCTTCTCATCGCCGTAGTTCTCCGGCCAGGTCTGGAAGACGAACGCGCACATCACGACCAAAACGATCAGTGATAGGTCGAAAGGAGCACTGCAATTGGACAGGATTGGAACGGAGCTGCCAACTTCAGATGGAGTGTGACATTGTGAGAAGACGTACACGTATCCGAAAGCATCCGCTACGGCCTGAGCGGCGACTCCAGCAACGATGGCGACTATGGAATTTCCAAGAGCTGCATGGGAGAAGATCGTACCAAGAAGCTTCTCGTTGAACCCTCTCTGAAAAAATCACACTCTTACCGCCTGTGGTCGCCCCCCGATTACCACAGAAGGGGCATCACCTTGTTGTGTTCGTAAACCAGCCAGCTTTCGAAGGCTGAATAGAGAATGCTGGTTGCGATTCCGCCAAGAAATCGTCCAATCATCAAGATTTTCATGTTGCCGAAGTGTTTCGTAACGCATGCCAAGCCATACAAAATTCCATAGATGAGGCAGTTGTTGCGTCGTCCACTGGAATTGGAGAAAAATTCACAAAGATGCTGGAATGTGGCTAGTCCACTGAATTACTCACAACTTATCCGCAAACGATCCAATGACCGTTCCAAAGAGCAGACTGGAACCGAAGCCAGCGATGAAGAGGATCTCGATCTGGTGTTTGGACATGCCATAGGACTGATACAGGACGTACACATGAGGTCCTTGTAGCCAGTCTCCCGCTGAAATTACTCGCTACAATTCAGTCGCGTTTGACGAGACACTGGGGATAAAATACAAAACAGCAGGATTTTTTTTGCTAACCCCTTGTGTACCTAAGCCACGCCCATCTGCAAAGGTTGGAAAGTCGCAAAGACAACGTTTCTTATCAGCTTGGCATGAAAATCTAACGCCTTGGCAGTGTCACTAAGTAGAAGTACACGTCCAAATGGTGTACATCAGAAGGCTCGCAGCTGACCACACGCCACCTTCTCTCAGATGATAGTGATGAGTTCAGCGCATCACTCCTAACTTAGAGGGCTCGGATCCATCACTGACACATTTGCCCTTTACCTGGCACCTAGCACATAACTTTGTCTATATCCAGCTGCCATTCATGGGTATGAGGTTAGTCATTCTTTCAATTGGAGTCCAAGGGCTAGCGTGATTGGTTATTGTGTAGATAATGTGATGATACAGGATGCAGGAGGTGAAATTTGGTTAGCTAACCTGGTTTTGCTTTTTACGCGTTCATGAATCCTAGCCCAGGTCAAGACCTGACCAACTGAGGGCCGCTTGGCTTAATTGTGACCTGCGCCCCCTGCATGCGGTGTACAACTCATTGAGGTTCAGTACCTTCGCGGATTCTTTTAGAAAATTAATTTCGCAACATCTATGGACTAAGGCGATGGTAACGCCTCACGTATATCAGGAGACTAGCAAAAATCATGGGACGTAAAAGGCAAAGCTTTGTGCCATCTTGATGGATAAGAAAGGGCCCTGTCGTCAACTGGGTAAATCGTTTTCTAATGGTGTCCAACAACTTATGGATGATGGACGGACCGTGGGTAACATTTTCCAAGGATCACGCACCATTCGTCTCAATTTTGAAAGACCATTCATTAATTCACTCTTGCAGCGAAGTTAGCATTCAGCGTTATTCTGGCGTAGAATAATTTCAACTTTAGTGCATTTCTATTCACGCTGTCACATCAGTTTTGGCCAGCTGCAACATGTACGTTACATCAGATGAAATGATCTGGGGTGTGGGGCATTATACCTGAAGAGAAAGGCGGGGCCAAGAACTCCGACTGGCTAGTGGTTCGAATTGACCAGTCGCTGATCTTGCGCGCACCGCTCTCTTCGGATATAACGCTTCACACCCGATGATATGAGATCAAATACTAGCAAATACTCTTTCTCATGTTTGCGGATGACATCAGTTCGTTTACTCAGCAGTTCCACACTTGTTTCCTGTGGCCTCGTTCATGAACGTTCTTAGGGGTGGCCTTGTCTTTCCCTTTCGAGTGGTTACGGTAGTTTAAACATCCAAACTATAAACTTATTCGAGATCAAATCTCTGAATTTCAAGTAAATCGACAGCTATCTTGTGCCCTATTTGGTCCTCGGGATATTCTCTTGTTTAATCTACTCACACATGCACACACCCTATAAATATGACGCTCGAACTCCTAGTCGCATGAGATGACGCCACTCCAAAAGATGACCGGAACTGATAAAGCCCTTAAAAAGGTGCTTTGTAAGACACGTAGCAAACTCGGGAACGGCAGCATCGTTCACCATCTGATCAATTCTGTGGCTAATGCAATTGTGTGAGATTAAATTCAGCATCATATCAAATAGATTTAATTGATTGTACATAAATTCATAACGAAAATGGTTCTCTTGACCAATAGCAGCAAATATCATAACAGAAAGCTCCAAGGGATGTTGTTCCTTAAACGTGTCCTTATTCGGTTGGTAAGCTATTTTTTCCATTTTTTCCTTCTTTCATACTGGTAGTTAAAGAACAGGAACCGGACAATGATGTAGTCGAATCGGGCTGCATAACAGAGAAACAGGGGGTCGAGTAAATTTTGTTCACTGATACCGCCCAAATAAACCGCAAACCGGTCACATGAACATTTGATCAGGATTTCTATTTGAACACCTGGCTACTGCCAGATGGAAGTGCAAGTTAGCACTGCGAGTTAACCAACGCCTTAAAAGCAAACCTCACAGCAAAATTGCCCCTTTCACGGGAAGGATTCCGAGTTTTTTTTTTCAAAGTTTTCAACATCAAATTTTTAACAGTGACTGCTATGGAGATCCATCAGTTTTCTTTCGTAGACAAATGGATTGGTAAAACAGTACAAAATTCCTTGGTGCTCATTTTCCCCAAAATTCCACAAAACATGGCTTCATTAGACATTTCAGCATGTATTCCAGTGGCACTGCCGCTTTCTATGCGTTAATGTGACAATTGGTGATAATACGACCAGCACTAAAATAAATACAATACGTGTGGCACTGTGCAATACAGCACGAACGAGGCCAGAAAATCAATTCCATTGTTGAAATATACACTGGCCAGGCAAAAAAAACTCGATTGTGACGATTTGGTAGCTCTTCAATAGATTTAGGAAACTGTACGGATCTTTTTTCGCCTGCAAAGATCGCTAGAACTGGGTTGTTTTCTTTGTAGTTGCTGCTAGGGATTAATCTGATTAGATAGGGAAGTGGGCTTTACCAGAAAAAGCCATCGACAAAAAGGTTCCAGCACTTCCTGAAGGATTGTGATCTCAGCACTGATTGTGGCCGAATTCACGAAGTGCTGGAACGAGAACAGGAAAACTATTATACGTAAATATTAGGTTGTCGGAAAAGTTTCCCGCTACTCCGTTCCCTGTCTCGCCAATTTTTTCCGAGGTTATTCAGGAACTTTCTATCTAAGTCACATATAAAGACATATTCGTACCAAATTTCTCTCCCCATTTCATCCAGTTTTGGCCCAAAAAATCGTCGTTGACTTAGGATGTTTGACCGCTGGTGATTTTCTAACTCATAAAACATGATAACGAAAGTGATGCGGCAAAAATGTACATCGTAGGATAGGCTCCTCCATTGGCTCTTATTACACGGTGAACATTTGGTCCCGCAGGTTTCAGGATGGCGATCTCGACTTGAGACAAATCAGGATTTGGTCGACCGGATAAGATGGTTGGGGAGCACCTCTTGTAGCTAAATGAAAAGAGTCCACGGGGTGAGCCCCGTGAGCTAGTGATGGGACTTCAGTGCTATCATAATACAATAGCTGTTCATCAACATCGCCTCGAGGGGGTAAGGCAATACATAGGACGCATGGACTCATTGTGATCTGGGCTCCGATTGCTTCAAGGGCCTAAACTTTTTAACTTTTCCAAGGATTTCCGCTTCGCTCGACAACCTCAGTGACGAGAAGGGGGCTCCATGGGTAATTCACACGAGAAAGTGTGGGTGGCGTGGTCGCTGAGATTCTAGTGCCAAGAACAGAGCTCTATCCACAAAAGGCAATGCTTATAGTCAGTGTTTGGTGGAGTAAAGTGGAATCATTCACTCGCAGCTGCTCCCAACAAACCTCATTGTTAGCGCCGGTGTCGTATGTAATATTCTGCCCGTCTAATATCCTGCCCACTTTGAGGAAGTCTCTTCGAAACTTCATACCGCGTGAGCAACTTTGTTCAATACATACCTATCTGTTTCCCTATACACTTATACAGCAAGTACAGCAAGTTTACCTTACTAGCAGAGTGAATCTAAGAGATGGGGAATACCACGGAATCTTCGAGCTTCAAGAAAATGGTTCACGTGGCCCGCTTGGGATCGGAAACAATCAAGATGAAATGGGAAGAAAAAAAATCGTCCAAATAAATCCTGCGCTGTTTGAACTGGATTTCATTTTCCTATGACGCTCAACTGATCACTTCTGTTTGCACTATGAAGTTGTGCTTATTCTCTTCATTTGACTTTCCTAAGCTATTTATAGTGATACTCATGCGTGCGCATGTACATCCAAATGCAGGCGAAACATAATCCTTCAAGGAATCAGCAAACATAGAGAAGGAGCGTGAAGATGTGGCACATTCGGTAAGGTCACCAATCTGGGCGGAATTTCGCAAGTGCCACATTATGGCAGAATTTTATATGCGCAGAATATTATATACCGCACCGCAGTTCCTGTCAACGATGATACCACATATATTGAGTAATTATTAGTTGTGTTGAAAAAAAAAATAATAAATTTGAAAAGAATGCTCAAAAGTGGCGGGAAACTTTTCCGACAACCTAATAGCACCGACATTGTAGAGCATTCAGTCCCCAGAACCTCCACTGACAGCAAGTGAACTATGCTTATCATAAGGAGAATTTGCTAAAAACATGGCAACAAGAAACTTCATGCCTCTTCTGCTTAGAATTCAATAATTTTCGAACACAATTTGCTCTCTTTAAGAGCGCGAACGAAAACAATATCGATGCTTTAATGTTACGGATGACGCATCAGCCGTAAAAGCCTTCCCTTCCACTTCTGCAGCCAAACCACCATGTTTCAAAAGGAGGTCGTTGGTTCCATTGAGCGAGGACGATAATGATCTCGTCCGATATCTCAGGATCTACGCGTTGTCTCACAAGGAAACATAAAGCCTAGAGGACGACATAGACAATATGATGCTGCGAAATTTCGAGGAACAAGTCAAAAACCGCCGAGTGGAAGACATCAATACACCAGCGAGCGCCTACATTGACGGTTGATTTTGATAAAATTGGATAGAAAACCTCACATTTCAGGGAAAGTACACATCGAAACAATGATCAGGTATTTTGATATACGGATGGGACTTTCGCAGATTCAACTCTAATGGAAAGACATGAAAAAGAAAGTGAAAATCCTCAAAACCAGAATATCTCAGATGTCTAGTCATTTTTGAACACAGTATCCACGTTGTTACACAGTACCAGGGGGAATCCAATCCACAATCAGTTTCAGGAGCGCCTAACAAGTTTCCTGCCCTCGTAGGAACCCCTAATTTTGTGAAGTGAAAGTTGATGGAAATTCTTCACTTCATCAACTATGTACCCATCCATTGAGTTACAAACACATGCGTCCCGAGAACTTCCTCCCGCATCTCACGTCTACCCTGTAGCCTCCAATTCCGTTGTTCGCTTAGATTTTCGGATATGGAAGAAATAGGAAAACCGTAACATCCATTTTAATGTCACTATCCAAAAATGTTTCCATCTGATGTATGGAATCGCAAGGTTGCTCGGAAATTTTCAGGATGGGTTCAAAAAATTCAGGCTTCATCAGTGCAAATAAAAAACAAACATCTTTCCAGTCATGGAAGCAATCCCTTGACGGCAAACCTCTCCAACGACCGCACTGTTCTTGAAAACTAAAATAATTAATGTAAAGAGTATTATGGTCCGCAGAAGAGTTTTTTTTTTTGGAGAAGAGGGAGCTTCTATGAAGACGTTTGGACACGTTCTGAAAAGCTCTCGCACAATTCAACATATTCAGGTGCTGTAGCGACTGCCCCTGTATTTGGCGTCAGGACAAATGTCGATCCCGCCCTATTTCATATTCCTGTACTGGTTATGGGCACGTTTAAGTCTCGACTTCCAAATAGGTCTTTCAAAACATCTTCATAGAGGTAACACGGCAGAAGGGAAAACCAGCAAAATCAGTAGTGTCCACAACCAAATCTGGTGGGTGTGGTTCATTTTGGGGCAAAACGTGGCGGTTCATGTCTTTGTGATTGGGCCATTCAAAGGAAAGACCAATCACAGGAACACGGGCCGCCCTGTTTTGTCTCATCTTGACCTGCAGCCAAATCTGGTTATTACGAACAGTCCAAAGTTGTAAACATATGAAGGGTCTCGAATATGTCAAGTAACTGGTCCTGCGACACTTGGTAGGTACTGCTCGCCATTGGTACTGCTCAAATTATTTCCATGCACAGGTTTAACTGATGGTTATCTAGCCAAGAGAACAACAAGAAAAGACGCAGTTCTAGTGATATGTTGTCCCTCAGTACAGGCTTCTCATCCCTTGAATTAATTCAGAGACAATAAATGTATTCAGGGATTTACATGATGACACGACGAGCATGACGAAGATCACATTGTCCCTTTAACGTACTCCCGTCGTTTCTATCAAAATATTTTCTATATAGTAGCAGTAAACACAGTCTGGAAAGGGGAGCATCGGACTCTCATATAC
>KN767785.1:0-24361 GCA_000816745.1 Ancylostoma duodenale | reverse complement strand
GCAGCTGACTACCGTACCTGAGGGCTTTGTTAACCTTGTTCAGGTGTAAGATCATTTTCGTGCGTATTTCCGAAATTATATTATTTTTTTTTCGTGGATGGCATGATCTCATCAACTTCTATACCGATTCTCTTTTGATAATTTCTTTCTAAAACAGGACAATAATCCTTCAGATGTATTGAAAATTGTTACGTAATCGTTTTGACAGATGCTTTGGTGCCTCTAAGGTTTCCCTCAGGTAAAATCCAGCATTTGGTAAGTGTGCGGCTAAGCATGGGTTCAGAGCAGTAAGGTTAGATGTCTTGTCAAATATTCTACGAAACCTACTTCCTCATCCAGCGAAAGACGGCCCTGGAGGTGCCAGTTCGGTTTCAGTGTAACTGCTAAGTGCATGTCTCGGATGCACATTTAATTTCAATTATTTTCACAAATGTTTCCTGCCACTGCAGTAAAGTGAGCTCCGAGCCCATGTCATTTGAACATCGGGCTGGACATCAGAGGTCAAAATTGGCAATCAAAAAACCACCGATCATGACTATTCTGGTTTAAAAAGTAGGAAGGAATAGGAAGGTCATTGCTGCCCTACCTACTTTTTTTAAGTCAGAATAGTCATGAGTGGTAATTCTGGATTGCCAATTTTGACCATTGATGTCCGGGAGGATGTTAAAAGGATTTCTTGCAATCATCCACGCAGGTAATGTTATCCCTAATCCCATCTAAATCGGGATTAGGGATAACATTTTGGATTAACCAAGTCATGGGATTAGCCCAGATTTAATGCGCACTCCTAGGCGCAGTAGATCCCGGAATCCAAATACAGTAGCGGCCAATGGGATATGATCAGCATCCGTACTGACCAGGAAATACTTCGCTATAACTCACCTCTGGATTGAGTTATCCAAAGGAAATGTGTATATGTTTCAAAGCTCTCTTAAAGATTCCTAAGAGCAGCTTAGCATGGACACAGACCTGGTTCATTTTGGATTGTTGAGCCCAAAATTCAACTGCCTTTGCGTTCATCTGGTCCCATTCGTCGTTACTGTATAGTCATGGCGTCCATTTAGGAACCGAGCTTATGGAGCCCTCTCAGGACGAGGCTAGAATACGTGCATTTTGAACAGTCCACCGAGAAAAAAGGCTCCCTAGAAATTCAATCTGGCTCCGAGTTCCATTAATGTTATTCCGCTGGCTGAGTGCATGACGTCTTGTCGAAATTATTCCAACAAACACATCTTGTTTTTCGAGAAGGTCACCCTAAGCGAGCAGCTTTGTCCCAGTGTGTTCGCCGAAAATGTTGCAGTGTAAGCTAAAAAGGGACAATAGAGGTTGTGGGGCCAACCGTGAAGGTTAAAAAGCAGCGTTAATGGGCACGTGCGACCTTGGGGCAAGCCTCTGGGGACTTGTAAGCGTCTCAGAAGCGATTAGATGTGCAGAGTAGTAATAGTAATAGTGTAGTAAATGTGTGTATTTCTTGACTCTTTACTATCGTCTAACAAAAAATAATTGCAGCAGTTGCTCTTCTTCCACTGGCTTCGTGCCAAGGAGGAATGGCCGAGTTGAAGTCGATCACTGGGGATGAACCGTACACCGGCGTAGGCAACGCTCCGGCTCCGATTCCTCGGCCGATGGGATTCTGGGGACGACCGAGGCTGGTTTTTTGCACTTAGGCACTTTCACTTTTTACAAACTCTCACGAAAAAAAAGACTAGTACTTTATTGTAATTTTACTTCATCACATAATTCATTACGTCTGCATTTTCCTATGCAACATAGATATTGCTCGAAATTCAGAAGAAAAATCATCAAAAAAAATTCCTGGAAAAGTGCTAGTACTATATATCCTAGTGTTAATTTCTTAGCAGCTTCTCTACTTCCTATTGAAGTACTCTTACAGGTACGCCCCAGTCACATATGGACCAGCATTCATGGGAGGTGGTCCCTATGGCAGAGCTTTCTACGGCCCCTATGGAGGAGCTGATCGTTTCACTAGCATCGGTTACAGCCCTTACGGTTTGTGAGTGTATACCGCCTACTAACACTTTTTTAATTATAAAATCCCACTAAAAGTGCGTAAACCTTATTGCTTCACATCCCTCTCTGTCCGAGATCTCTCAACGTTTATTGGTTTTCTCCCTTGCTTTCTAATATATCTGTGTCATCTGGAGAGAAGTTGTGAGAACATTTTAAAAGGTATCAGAGGTCCACTCATGCTTTGGACATAAACCGCTATTTTAAAGTAATTTTTACAGAGGGGTTTTATTGTAAGACTGAGTAACATGCTAGATATACGTATTCGACTCGAATAAGTCGGGAATTTGGAAGTGAGAAAGCAATATTATCCCAGAGGACGGCCTATAAGGCCGTCGCTTTCTCTAGCATTCTGAAGTTGAAATTGGCTTCCGAATTACGGGATGATTTAACACATTTAACCACATTATTCGGGTTTCTTTTCCCGATAGCAGGCATACTACTGTTTTCCATTTGGAGCAAAAAAAATTATTATTTATTGGCGCATTTTATCTGTAACCATTATGCCAGCTGTTTACTAAGTTTAATTACACATTTGATTCATTCTCCAAATACACCAAGAATGGTCCAGATTGGCCAGCAAATCCTTTGGATTCTTCGAAGAAATCCATCACTTGATTTGGAAATGTTTCTTCGCAAACATTCTATAGTTCATCCCAAGCGAGATTGATCGAGTTTTTCCATAATTTGATACGTTCTAACACTTATTCAACTAGCTTCCACCACTGCTCGCGCATACAGGGGTTTATCACCCCTAACCATTATTCAAGCAGCTCATAAATATGCTTAGCCACATTAAAGCAAAGAACTCCTCCACTTATAGGGTTTAGGAATTAGTAGGTGCTGGTACAAGGAGTGGATTCAAATTTTATTTTACAACCGACTACCAAAATTCGGGTCTGAATTGCAGCGGCTG
The DNA here is from genome assembly GCA_000816745.1 of Ancylostoma duodenale. NCBI lineage: Eukaryota > Metazoa > Nematoda > Chromadorea > Rhabditida > Ancylostomatidae > Ancylostoma > Ancylostoma duodenale. Next base: position 21,417 of record KN767785.1, on the reverse strand, counting down.
GTAAGAAAAATGCAAGGAAACTCACTGGGTGAGTATGAGAGCAAAATCTAGTACTTTCCTCGGGAAACTCATCCGCCTTCAACGAGTAGGAATATTACAACCGTACGTGGAAATACAGTTAACTCATGGTAGAGAATTCGCTGCACTTCGTTGAAGGCCCGCCCTTTCTTCTTAGGAGGAAATTTCTCTCATTGTGAAACATCTTCTGAGCAGGGTTCAGAAGGTACAATCGCTCCGCTCCCGATTAGGAGTCTCCTTCACTTCCCCCTTCGACAGAACGTGAAACAAGTTTTACGCGGGTCTCATCCCTTCTGAGTCAGACCGCGTGGTCGAGGGCACGCGAGAGTGCCTTCTTCCGTGAAAACAGCCCGCATCCTTCCATGCGTGCGACACTGGACATCGCTACCTGTTCATTATTTGTTCATCCACAGCGTCCTTGGTCGCGAACATCTTCGCCGCGAAGGGAAATCCAGTTGAAGGCGAATTTAGCAGCGTATGCCCTAATGTTCTGCTGGTTAGGTTGGTGCTAATTGCTGGCGACGCGTGCAGTCACTTCGCTTAATGTATTCGGCATGAAACAACTTGCGTTCCGATGACGATGTGCTCTCTGGAGGTTCGTAGGAGATGCCTGGAGACTGTTTTTTATCTCCTTCTTGGGACGTCAGAAAACTAAGGCTTTACACTGATTAGTTTTGTGGCTAAGGAAAGAATGAGGGTTGGTTGGATGCTCGCTGAAGTGGCTCGTTTCGCATCTTCAGACGAAGCCCCGTTGGATCAGTTGCTCTGCTGCTTAGTGATGACGAAAACTGGTCCGAAAAATGCAGGTCAAAAATAAGTTCCTTAGGGACAGGGAAGAGAAAAAATAATAGAAAGTAATGTCAAAAATAAGTTGCTTTGATGCAGGTCGGTTGACACTTCAACCTATAATCTACGCAGCACAGTCGTTCCCAGTTTAGATTTATTAATTTAACATTCCTGGCAAAGGGCTAACCAAAGCCTAGATTCCGGGTCTGTAATTCATGAAACGATAAACGGTAAACCAATGATGGTTTCGCTTTGTTATGCGTTCATGAATGCTGGCTTGGAATGTCCAAAACGGTCAAATTCAGCCAGTTTACTTTAGTAAAAAAATCTTAAAGAGATATCACACCAACCCATTAAAATCTACATAAATCTAAGTGAGTTTGGCAGGTCGGTTAAATCCAGTTAGCACGTTTATCCAAATAGTGTCAAAGCGAAATAAACATCAAAGATCCTGTTCAGCCGATTGGAACAAGGTGGAAACAAGCATCTAGTCGCAAACCGAGGATCCGCGAGTTTGTGAAACAAACGTAGTGCATATTATCCGAGAGCTTCCTCACAGCAAAGTAAGAAAGTGGCTTTGCGGGCGTGAAGCACATCAGTTTTTACTCAAGAACTCTCTGTACAAGACGAGTAGGAACGTCTCTGTCTTACCCGGAACCTCCATGAATTGCACCATATTTAGGTGACACGTCTTACTGTCTTTCCTACACCTCGTAGTAACCAAACGACTGTTCACGCTGCTGAGGATTCGCATGTGATCGGAACGGCAAAATTAGGGCTCCAGAAACAAGTTCGCGACTGTGCCAAAGCGCGCGGACCGCATCGATCTAATAATAGTTCGACAAATTTCGAGGAGGTACCGGGGTCTACTGACCAAGCTAACAGTTGTGGTTCCATTTGCGACACACACGCGGTCGAGGGCGTGGAACTGTTGCAGTCTTTGGTGCCTGAGTTTTTTATATTTTTATTTATTTATTGCACGTGCGCAGCACATGATAAAAGAAATAAAACAACAAAAATGCTCAAAAAAAAAAACGAATACAACTAGGAAACATAGGGACTGCCATTGTTTACAGCTGACGGTATAGAGCTACTTTAAATTTTTTGAGATTATCTGAAAAACTCATTCTTTTTGTTAATTTAGCATACTCCGTGCCTCCCCTATATGTGAAGAATTTCCTACGAAGAGAAGTTTTTGGTTTCCGTAGTAAAAGTTTGTTCTTACTCCCTCTGGTAGTGGAGGTCGAAAAAGTGAAAAAAATCCTCCAGTTTGAGACCACTATTATTCGTAATGATTTTATGCACCAAGATGAGGTCATTTCTTTCTCTCCTTTTTTGAAGTGACTCAAGATTCAGCATTTTGTTCCTTACTAAACCCCTAGGGATAGAACTAAAGTGGAACCCAAGCGCTCTCGCGAACACCTTCCTTGTAAAGCTATTCTGAACCCTTTCCAACAAAAAATATGCCATGCAATACTTACCACTGCTGACCAGTAACTTATTTGCCTGACACTCCGGGAACATTTTGGGTCTTCACGAAATCTTGATATTTTTAGGGATGCCCTAGAGGCTTGAGTCGAACCCTTCCAAGATGAACAAGTTTGATCTTTGAAATTCATACAGCACAACAAAAAACGTGTTACATAACTGAATTTTATGGATCTGCTGAAAACCGCTTGGATGCAGATAGATTCTGATAGGTGAGCACGGCGTTTCCTTAAGATTTTTCTTGGCAGAATAAATTCCGAAAGTCGAACTTAACCGTTTTAGACATTCTTGCATTCGGGCGCTGTACAAACATAGTCGTTGGTGATACTCCACTATGATTTGCTTTGACTTTATTCCTGAGAGAAAAAAACCTATCGCTGAGGATTTCAAAATTTTTGACCTAGGTATCTATAATATTGTGCTAAAGAAGTCAAAAATGTGTAGATGAAGTTATCATCGACTGAGGCGCAGTATATGCCTGAGATACGAACTAAAAATCTCCTCATTATGTGACGAGGAATTTCCTAACTGTGTAGTGGCGGTATACAACAACGTTCCCGGAGAGACGGTGACTTTTCTGCAAGTACAGTATTAACGAGATTCATGGATAGAAACTACTATATCTCACCGCCCTCAACAACTACTTCATACCGTTGCTGTGGCGAAGTTTTTGGATAACATGTAAGATTTTCGCTCGAGAAACTCGCATCATATGAATTCCTGGTTGGCTTACTCCGCCGTCTCCTTCTTTGACTTCTGTTTGAGAGAGGAAGCTTTTTTCATGTATGAACCTAATATATCCAGTAATTTTGATGGTGGTAGCAACAAATTAGTGCCGACGGATCCACGGATCCAGTAACAGGTGAAATCGTTGCCAACGGAAGCGTGTTATTTTCCTCGGTACATGATATGGATTGCATCTGAGGATAAATTTTCTAATTCAACACAATTTGCCTTAATATTAGGTGAGTCCGAAAATCCTGCACCGATATTCGTTTTTCGATTCAGAATTTCTTGGTCTTGATTTGAAATTCTTTGGCAATAGAATGTGGTAGCATGTTCTATTATTTTTCAACTATGAAAGTTTCCAGATCAGGATTCATCCATGAACAATAATATTGTCATTGCTTGGAAAAAGTGTAATGGTGCAAGGCTTTCGGACCAACCTAATATAATCACATCCGAAACAGTATGAGAGTACCTATACAGTGTAGTATCCATACATATAGCAGATACAATGCATATACCTACGCAGAGGTGTTAATCATATTCCCAGATGAAGTATTAGTCAGCTATTAGCTGAAAACATACTTGAGGTGGTCAGTGTGGCGACTCCAAGTGGCTGAAACCTGTTGTGTGCCGCTCTAACACCCTCGCGAACCATACCTACTTCCTTGTGTCGTAAGCATAACATAACAGCTTGTGTTTATTGCGAATGTTGTCACAATCTGAATTATTTCTGTTCCAGAGGAGGATGGACAACTACCTTTGGGTGATCTTCTGACGAGCGCCATCATGGGCAACGCAGCTCCTTCGCCGTACCAGCCGTACTCGCCATACTCTCGTCTTCCTGCACCCGCTCTCTCCTCGCCCACCCACTCACCGTTCCAAAGCCCCTTCAGACCCGCTAGTGCCTTCGGCTCTGAAAGAGCCAACGCCTTCTCCAGCCCCTCCTTCCCCAGCCCCTCGACAGGATCGTCCGGTTCCGTCTCGATGTCCGAAGCCACCGGCGGCTTCTACAAGGGAAAAGGGAACGAGATGGTCGGTCGCTAAACGTTCACCGCACAGCTGTACACATTGTTCACGAGCTTTAATGTTATAAATGTTTATTACTCTGGAAATAAATAAATAATCTCGATATGCTATGGAACGTCTACGTAGTCTAAGCAGCTTGCTGCTGAGTCCTGTGGGAAGTGAGAAGTGGGAGAGTGAGATCACAGCGGGAATGGTCATCAGTGGGGAACGAGGGCAGAAATTGAGGCTCAGCGATCACAAAATGAACGAATTAGACACCGAGAGTGAGCTGGGGGTGGGGGCTGTCAGTGCAAACCGAAAGAGGGGCATATTGCTGGCACCGGCGAGTGAATATGAAGCGTTGGCGGCGAGTCACTAGGCGCTACTTGTTCGACGTCTAAGGCGATGGATGGGATCCATGACGAGTCTAGTTTATGGCTGGATATCCTATGTCAAGAGAGGCTGCAATGGGATGCGTTTAGATTGAAAGAGCTGTTGAGGAGATGATTTGGACAGTTACCTGGATTGTAGTGATAGACATGCGGTCGTTCGTTGTCGAGGGGAGCATTCAGAAGATGCGTCACAGGACGAGGATCTGTGGGCTGCAGCGGCAACCAGCATGGCTGGCCAGACAGGAGCGTGTGGTCTAAAAAAAAGCTCTCAAATATTTCCAGACTTCTAATCACAGGGACTAATTACTGTAAAATGATAGCAGTGGAACTCGAAAACTGCATTTACCGAACGGAACTCAGTGAACCCTCGACCTGGAGATCCCTCTATTCATTCGCCCTGGGTCCCTAGTGGTTCGTTCGCCCGGTTCAGGTTGCTCAGTCAAGCCCTGGTACCTTCAGTCAATTAATCCGCGTTAGGATTGGCAACGAGGATCTCGGCTGAGGACTTTTTCACCTTCCGTAAGAGAGCAACCTGAGAGCCTGTCATGCATGGCACCATCTTGGGTTCGTGTTTCAATTTCTTCCTTTGGTGTACCTTGTGGTGTATTTGAATAAATAAATAAACAATTATGTATACAACTAAATTTGTCACTCATGATAAAAAAAATGGAGCTTCTTTGCTCCCATCACCAAAAATCCCAAAAATCTTTGAGAATCAGCGTTTTTCAACCTTTTGTATTTTCCTCTTCCCATTAAACTACTTTCAGAAAATCCACACTACTTACCAAAGAATCAATTGTTCTTTGTACAAGCCGTGTTAATCTTCTAACCATTAGACCTGCTTCTAGGTTTATCCCTGCTTGAGGGCCATTAGCCTAGCTAGCTTCGGTCTGCGAACTCGTTGGCCCTCACTGAAGTGAGATGTGTGTGAAACATCCCGCCTCGTTGGATGACAACAGCGACTGCTTAGTGCTCACCATCCATACCGTCAGTAAGTAAATAAGATGACGGTAGTGGGCTATAGATGAGCTGCGAACGAACCATCTGTACTTGATATTTGCTCTCTCTGTGATTTATGCACAATATCGAGGACAATGGCCATTTGGCAAGTGAAATTGGCCGCAGCAAAACCATGTCAATCAGGTTTGACAGCGAGCACTTCGTCTTCATCGTCGGGGCGGACGTAACGACGCAGTACATCTTCATCTGAGGAGTTCACCCTCGGGCGGGACTAAGTTGACCGTGGAGCATCTTTTTTTATGTCAAAGCGCCTTTGAAGCGGGAGGAAATAGCGCTCAGATGTTGTTGGCACGGAAATCATAGTCATGGTCATGGAAGTCAAGAAAGCTTTGAAATTAAGCACTGCGGGGCTACTGTAGGTATGACGTACGTTCAACAAAGATTACTACTAGGCGTCCTAAGCGTCCAGTAATCCACTGATTTTGCAGCTACACCTAGTACTTGGGATAGATATGATTTTTAAATCTAGATGTATAAAAAATTGATGGCGAACACAGACAAACTCCACCCACGATTTTTTTAACAATGTCAGCCTAGACGTTACAAATTTTCCAGAATGTCTCAAAAGTGAAAATGGATGAGGCTGCAACTGTCACCATTATGCAGAGGACTCACGAAGTCATTTCTATTTTCAAAAATTCAAGATTGATCAACTGTGCCACAATTTAGCCATCATTATTAAATGGAGTATCCCTTTGTCTTAACACATTGCGGACAACGTGATATACATGATGCATCTCTTTCCTGTGTGGCCACGTGATGCACATGCTGCATCACGCGAAATGCACTCTTCATGTCCATGAAACGTTCTTCTGTGGTGGAGTGGTGCAAATGGTGAATTTTCAGAAAATGCTCTCTGGCCACCCCCACTCGCCATGCGAACACGTGCTCGGGCCGCAATATGGGAGAAATATTCTCGGTATAATTTTTGATTAATAGTAGAAGGAGGGCGACCTGCTCCCCCGGTCATAGGGTGTACCACAAATAAGTCCTCAATTCATGCATTACATTAATGCGGAGCATTCAATTACCCTTTCGGTTTTTCAAGGTGCTCCATTGAGAGTAATAAATAAATAATTAGTTGTCAATAAGGTAGGGTAGTTTGTTTGGTATCCAGTACATAGGTTGCCATGACAAGAATTCAAAAACACAAAGATCTAATTACAGTAAAGTTTTCATAGTCAGGAGTTATGCTTGAAAAGTGTGCAAAACTTCCATTATAACTTAACTGACAGATGTTCCTATCCACCTTTCGCGATGCTCGTTTGCACAAGCAGTCAACAATTATTGGCATCGCATTGAAAATGGATGTTATTTTCGGCTCAGAAAAACAACATCTCTTCCTACTCTGGACTTTCGTAGCTCGATGGGTCCACCGTAATCCTCATAGTTCAACCCAGGCAAGCCAAGCGTAGGAAAACAAAGGACGAAGGCAGGCTCTTCCTGGTACGAAAGTTCAACGTGGGAAAAGTTGTTGATATTTGTCCCAGTGAAAATAACATCCATTTTCAACTAAGAAGAGAATCAAAGGACGGGGCGATGCTGTCATGGTAAGCCTACAATGGTCCTGGGCCCACTCTTTACTTACAGCTCCGTCTCTTATGGTTGGAAGTTTTTCAACATGGGTTAAAAACGTGCTTCATGTCAGAGCAGTTGCGTGTCAATTCCGGTCTAGGTATGAGGAAATGTATCCATTTAAAGGTAGGAGTGTATGACAGTCATGCGGTCATCAATGCGGCAAGATGATGGTCCACGGCCATGCCAGGTGACAATTGCGAACTATGTAGGGGGGGGGGGAAGGGGACAAAGTGAGATGGGGATCCAGTGCTGACATATGAGAGATGCATGACAGTGTAGGAAGTGTAGGACTGCATTGTTCCGAGCATGTGCATAAAGTTCGCATGAGGAATCCGATGCTTGTTTTAGAGATTGAAATTTTGTTGATGATGAACACATACATGATCCGTGGTTCAACTCATCCTAACTTTTTCAAAAGTCACGCTTTGGAAAGCACCGGGGGGGGGGGGGGCGTTTGATATCAAAACTTGTTGAATCATGCACATCTTATGCATATTTCATATTTCTCTTTTTAGGAAAAGATTGAGTAAGTTTATTTGATTTTTTGTAGTTTGACTGTTTGTGACTCGCTATTGCATGTACGATAAATAAATAAATAAATAAATATTTCATGCACATTTCATGAACGCCACAGGTATACACCAGAGGTTAACGTCGGTCCGGTATGCATAACTTATACATGAAGAAAACTTGTTGTATGTGGTTAGTTTACATCATTTTTGTTTATTTTTTGGAAATTGGCGAAGAAGACTTCATACCAATTAGTGGGAAGTACATAGTGCTCAACTGCTCCAGCAAACTGGAACGTAACAGCATAGTGGCCAGGTGGCAGGCCTATAGCTTGATGCAAAAGCAGAAACATGAGAGTGGTTCTACGTTTTGAGGCAGCTGGGGTGCAAAGCGAACGAAAAACTTTCTCTGAACGCCAATTTTACGCTTATTTCCTAAAATGCGAGGTAAACCGATGCGAGCAAAGCAAGAATTAAGAGAAGTTTAGAACTGCGCGATTAGCTTGGCATCCAGACTGGTTGTTACGCAAGAACACGCTGTTCGCTACCGATTATATAGCCTCAGAGTACCTCGAGAGATTTCCGAAGCAACCTGAGGTTCCCTCGCCACCCCAGCTACGACAGCGTGAAACATTATTCCACTGGAATAGCGTGAGAGCTCTCCCTCTCCCTCTCGAGCCAACAAAAATTTCATTTGAAAGAACCCCTGAATCAATGTGACACATATTCTTGCACATGGAAAGTGCAGCTTTTTTACCAGCTTGTGTGAATTGTTCATTTTATGTCCGCACGACTGCTAATATCAAGCGAAGCGAGCGCTAGTGTGGGTGGCTCTATGTACAGGGTGGTAACAGAAATAACTTCACATGCAAAAGGCATTTCTATGCAATTTGCAGTAATCGCTCGGCATTTGCATTGATTAGAAAACAAAAACCTCTAAGCCAACGTTCGATTTCACACATGTAATTCTCTATGAAATGTGATAATAGCCTTTAGATGCTTGATGATTTCGTTGCATGTGGTACGAAAGCAATATCCCCACTGGGAGTGATACTGGGTACTAAGCCAACGTTTCGTATAACAATACAACGAGCTAACACTCCACTGAAGTACCGAAAGAGAACTTCTCTCGCAAATAATTAATCCAGTGAATTTAGGTCAAGGTAACTGGGTAGCAACTTGCCACAATCAGCAAAATTATTACGCATTTTTGGTCCTCTTCGAGCTGTATCATGGGCCAAGAGCGTAATTGAGGTCACCCATGTAGAGATTACCCATGATAAACGTAATAATGTAACCAAATTTAACCTTTACCTGACATCCTTCAACATGTTTACTAATAAGTACGTCGTGATGTTGGCTATATACAGTTGTTAGCCATGGGTGTGAGATTACCCATCCTTCCAATGATGCATCCAGGCCCAGATGTTTATCGCCTTATTTTACAAGAATCTGTTTCTATGTACATATACCACCCAATCGCTGCGTGAACCAATTTTCTGAACAACGCCATCCCTACAAAAAAAAAAAAAAAAAAACGTAGAGTTGCCGAAACGAGCCGAAAAAAAAACCGAAACGGCAAAGACGAAAATGTTAGACGTCAAGAATTCCGATGAGGATGCACTGGTTTTGGCTGCTCAATTCTCAGCTAAACTCCTAAACAACGGGTAGTTTTTAGTGGTGGAGAATATAGCAAAGCTACCGGTGATGATATTTTACGTGTCTTTGTACCTTTGCATTTGTTATCCTGAGAGGCAATCGTTGGACCACATCAGCAGGGAACAGAAAATAGTGCTACGTTGCCATTGTTCACACAAATTTCTGTCTCAGGTGCTGTCGTTAAGGAGTCCCTCATGAATTTCTCTTAATATTTCCTTTCTTTATGACTTTAAAGGTATTGCCCGTGCCAAACCCCAAGGACTACTTCGCCATGTTCACCGGGGCTGCTCCCCTGACGCTCTGCGAAGAAACTTTGGAAGGGAACGGTAGTTGATTGAGTTTACACAGTTAATGCTATTTCAGATGGATTAGCTGTTGCCATTTTTGTCAATTTAGGGTATTCCCAGGGGAAGGCCGGTCGCTTACTTGTTTGCAACGGCCAACAAAGCCCCTTAACATTGTTGCTGATTATACTTTGTACTATGAATGTGCAACCACAGTTCGAAGGGGGGGGGGGTGGGGGGGAAACACAGAAATAAGAAAACTGTGCTATTTTTTTTTTCTTGGAATAGCTCTCTCCGTACAGCAACACGCATAGTAAGGAGATCCGCTCTCTCCAAAAACGTATTTTTAGGTTGCCCCATACTACACGGAAAGTACAGCATCCTGTATCCTGATATCCTGATAAACCCAAAATTTGAGAGAGGAAACAAGTCGAGGCAAGCTCAATTAAGTTCGCCTTCAGAATCGAGCTCAAACCTTCACAACACTCCGTTTTGAAAGGAGTGATAAAAACTTCTTCAGAATAACGATGGAACAAGTTCGCAGAACCGCGCATCAACACGGCATAATTGCTGAAATAAAAACGAACCGGCAAGGCTGACGGTGACCTGCCCAAGCGCATTGTTCTCAGTGAGGCGGTCGTAGTCCCAGACGGAGAACTCCAGGTACAGCGAGGGTAGGGAAACTGGCGAGACCTGCCACTCCACGATCTGGTTCCACTCGGGATCCGTGGAGCACGGAACGAATCGAGTGCGACGCTTATTCGACACCCTTAAACAGCACAAGACGGTGACCTCACAAGTGTATAATCGTGCGGGAGTATGCGGAGACTCACTTTCTGCCCGGAAGGAGGTAAATCTTTACGAATGGGTTGGGAGCAAGTCGTCGAGCCTGATCACGCATTTTCAGGCCGCGCGCTGCCACCACCCTGACGACGATTCGCGATGAGGCACGGTCGTAGGAAATGGCCACTTGCAGATATCCGAGACTGTCCTGGAACGGCAATTGCTTATATTGGGTTGGGCGATAAGTTCGTGCGGTTTTTTTTAACTTGGTTCTTTGCAGGGATTTGAACTCCTTTCGACTGATTGCCCTAAGTCACTTTTTAGCTCTTGATTTACTCTTTTCGAATACTATACCCAATTTCCTAAATAATCTACCTTGTTTTCTACAGCATGAAATGTTACTCTATAGTTTGCAGAGGAAGTAATGACAGTCTCGTTAAGTTTACGTTAGCCACAGTTGGAACAACCTGACCTTCGAAAAGTATGGGTCAAAGAAAGCAAAAAAAAATGTATAACGCAAATCATAGATTTTGAGCTTACGAAAACAGAAAAAAATGTATCCGTAGCAGGATTTGTGAACGCTCTAGGAAAGTTTCCCGCGGAAAAGAATAAGTTTCTCGACCGGAATGAGATAAATCTCGCAATGTCTACCATAATCTGGTGTTCGCGGATGAGGAAGTTAATCGGAGAGAAAATGTCCACTCTTTTTTTTCTTGTATTTAAATGGGACTGTTCCTCGAGCTTCAAATGGGGAAATTTTCTTGATTTCCGCTTATACATTTCCCTTTTCCTTTTTCCTTTTTCTCGATGAATCGACCATTCTTACCTTAAGTCCTCGGAAAAACACACTAACCTCTTTATCTATGAAGAATGGAAAGAATTTCAAGTGAAAAATTATCCAGAACTGCTCACCTGTGGCTTGTTAGGCCAGGCATCGTTGCCATAATCCAAGCTATCCACGTTGTCGTAGATGCGACTTGACGGGTTCCTACCGATGGTGCCATTGTGACCATTGCGACGATGCATCGGAACAGGAGGTGCTCTGTCTGGCGAAGCGTCTGCAAAAAAAAGACTTAGAAGAGTAAGATGTGCTGTGGACCGTGGGGCAGCGATCACCTTTTATTCGAAGGGTTTTCTGGCTGACTGGTAGAGCCGTTACGTTGGCAAAGCGTGAAGAGTCCCGCATAGCGGTCGAGTATCTGCGCAGATTCGAGATGCGATGCGATTTCTCGCCCTCTCTGTAAAATTATAAGTAATTAATGCACTGAAGGAGGCTGTTGGGCTAGGGTATTCCTGCAGCGACTGCGATTTGAAGGCAGTGTGTCACCTTGTTTTCGTGTCTGAGCTTTTACCAGATTCTGAATCTCCCGCGCTGAATCCAACGGTATACCTAAAATGTTACAAAAAGGTCTTTAATCCATATTTTCAAACGTTTTTCGCGACGGGACTTGTAACAGTTTGTTGAGCTGAGTGGACGCGTGAAGCCGTTGATCTCATCGATCGGACATGTCTAGACGTGTTGGCCAACGCTGCAGACGTGGCGGTCAGCCAGCACATTCACGGACCGCTCCGCCCACGTGGTCCGTGAACTGCACTTTCGGACCCCCCGAAAACGGGGTTTTCGTCATTTTTATGAGCTTTGACATGCATCCTTGGAATTAGCGTGACGAGGAGGTCCAGAGTCTGTTGGTATTTTCAACCCACGAAATGAGCTGACACACTGCCTTTAATCGCGGCACGATTCTGCCGCACAACATTCACACTTACGCCGTACGCGCTTATTGTGGAATACAGCTTGATTCGTGTTAATTTGCTGCATCTACTACTCTGTGAGTTTTATAGGGAAACAGAGCTAGATACGACAGTTTTGTGAACGGGCATACTTTTCCAACGAAAAAATTGTGTGCCCAAACACTAGTGCTACTAGCAAAATCGCAGCGATTACGGCTATCGCAGCGATAGAATCGCATCGCTGCAAGCATACATATGGTCATGCCAAGGGAACAAAGAAAAACGTACGACTTAAGAATGATCTCGACTTCTCCGCTGCTCGAATTCACGATCCTCTCCACCTCTTCGAACGTCTTTCCATTCAGGAGAACTCCATTCCATTCGAGAACTTGGTCACCTGCAATTCAACCATAGGGAGTTCGTTCTTTGAAACCTCGTCATCAACAATGTTCTCAATTTTCGACCGACGACAATTTACCGTTATTTTCAAAAAGGACACCTAGATGGATGCAAAGTTTTAAAATTTCTCCATGAAGTATTAAGTTGGCCGGGAAGTTTTGTCGGAAATTTTTCAAAAATTCTCTTTGCTGGGAAATTCGTTAGGCAGAGAAGTGCGACCTACGAGGGACGGTTGAAAAGTTTCCGGAATGACCACCAAAGAGCCAGTGTTTTCCACTTATTTCTGTGCCGTTGTATAGAGAAATCCTCCCTATGAACTGACTATAAATATCAATTCGATCTGCCAAAGAGCCTGGTTTTGGCAGGCCCTTCTAGTCAGCCAACTTTGATTGTCTTCAGTTAGTGGTGAAGGCGAAGTTCGAGCGGTCAAGAAATCTTCCCAAATAAGGAGGAAGATCTCATGTAAACGAAATATCTCCTATATATTGACTTTGGAGAACCATTGCCTACATTTCCCAGCCTCAGCTTCCTAGCTTGGCTAAGCGAGGATTGCTGCACACAGGCAAACCGTTGACCATGTGCAGGACGTCGAAAAAAGGTACCACTCCAGAAAACGTTGATAAATTCCTGGAATTCGGAACTCGCAGACAGGCGGGTGATTGCGTACAGAATTGAGGAGTCCTTCAGCATCCTCCAAGAGCGAACAGTTTATATTTACAGAATGAATTGATTTCAAAAAATCTTTCCGAAAGATGTGTGCCGCATTCGCTAAATTCCGAACAAAAGCAAGTACCAAAGTGGATCCCAGCAGAAAGTTTTGAATTGCACGTTTGAAAAGGGAAGGGTTTAAACCCCGAAACTTTCACTGGAAATGTAGCATAGGTTGAGCACTATAGTATGCCTACAGAAATTTAGTAAAAACAGTGGTTCTGTTCCTAAGAATTGGTTCCAAAAAAGAGAATGACCTTTCACTGTGGTGGAGAAGTACCTGTATTTGTTTTTGCTCTGTCAGAGGCATTCCACTAACTATCAGAAAAGGGGTTACTAGATAATAATGAAGAATATTTTTGGAAACTGGAGGAATGCCAGTTCACTGAAAGTACCCAGGTTAAAGGTAGAAAAAAAGCGCCGTATTTCCGCACCGTTATGGCCGCACATTGGAATGCCAACACTAGCCACAAAATTGAAAAAATAAAAATGAAATATTTCCCTCATCCACCGATTCTTTCGCACATGCTTGCTAACGCCTCTGTCTTTCCCTGGAGCTCAGAGCCTCCCTGTCCAGAAACAAATTTGGGTCGAATGTCCAATTATTCTTGGCCGTATAAGGTTGTTCTGAGGAACTCGAAGAAATCCTTCGCAGGGAAAGAATTAAAAGCAGAAAAGGGATGGAACCAAGGGTGCTGAGCTTCGACAGGATTGCGCTAAAAAATAGCCCAAAAACTGGACCTGAGTTGTTTTGTTTTCATTGTCATTCCGGAAACTTTTCAACCCGCCCTTGTACACGATATTGGAGCATATTTCCTACGCTTTTCCTCAAAGAGATGCTGGGCCAGCAGGGTACTGCTCCTTAAGCCATACCTCAAATTATGTAGTGAAGGAACCTTTCCTCCTTAAACCTCCTATTTTGAACTGCTGTGGAGCAGCTTGGCGAGCGCTGAGACCATCACGAGTGCAATCTACGAGAGTGTCGTCAGATATTCTACACGATCCCGCTTATCCACCCGCTGATCCACAATCCGTAGGTATAAGCTCTTAGCAGCAATCACGCCCTCGATGACACCACGTCACAAAACTGGAGGGAGGCTGCAGTTCGAAATGAAAATTGAGTTGAAATCCAAACGGCTACCATCTACGCGGGCTAGGTTTGGAAAATGGTGAGAACGGTGGAAGCCGAAGTCCTCGAGGAATGAAATCAATGACCTATTCACTAAATGGTCACTGCTAACTGTATCTGTGTATTATGTTACTGGTGGAGAAAGTTGCTGGGTAAAATTATGATAAAATCAAAAGAAGATCCAAGTTTTGAACAGGACTTTCCGGCCAACCTGATATTATCCGTATATGAAAAATCTTGTAGTAGTTCATTTTGACTATTCACTTTCATTAGCGTTCTAAAATAATTGTTTCTGATTATCTAAATTTTAAATTAATTTTTCGATGACAAAATGTTTGAAATTTCGGCCACTTGGGTACATCAAGTTGTGCAGACAGTTCTTTTTTCTTTTCACACCCTCCTCCCCCCCCCCCCTGTCCATGTTCCGCCACTACAAAGAAATTCTGCATAATTTCTGAGTTCCGAATACGAAAATCATTTATATATAATCTACCAAAGCCTTCAGCAGAGATGATAGCCTCCAGCATATTAAGATCACATGACCCCTCTATAATGGAACAGACACCTCTTCGCAGGATAATTCGGAAGTACAATACCCTCGCTAAATTCTCTAAAAAAACTACACTTGGCTGGCAAAGTTAGTTTCTTTTCGTTCCATCCTCTATAAAGGTGTTAAGATAGAGTGCATCTAAAGTCCGAATAAATCTTGGAAACTATATGTTACTGTTTAACCTGTCTATAAGCAATCTCCTAAAAATTTCATATTAAATTGTAAGGATTGAGCGTTTCTTATTTTGAGGGATTCCTTCGCTAACGGCGTGTGATGCCGCCTTGCGGCAAGCTATGCGATGCGCTACAAAATTGTGGCAAAGCGAGAACACTTAAAATTTCGTGCTGAAGCTAAAAAGTGTGAGTCTACCTCATATGGGACTGAGGTTGGATCGATTACGGTCCTTGCCTTCAGTTTTATTTTGCGTCTTGACAAATTTACAGGGATGGAACGAAAAGAACGCAACTTCTGCACCGACTGTACTTTTCTAAAGAATTTAGCGAAGGTGTAGTAACTGGAAGATCACGCACTGGAAAAAGTCTCCGCCTATGCAGCCGCTATTTTCCCTTTGTTCTTATTTGGAACAAGGTATGAAGGTTTCATTGTCATGGTCCGGCATGGGATAAAAGGTTACATGGCAGGAACAAACCTTCTTTGACTTCTCCGAGGATTTGGTTATACTTCGCCTGGTTCACCGCAGACACGAACGCTCCAAGTTCGCCGTTTGGCATCCTCTTTCCACCAACCACTCGGATTCCAAGGTCTGTAAATGATTCAGCATTCAAATGTAAGTATCCAAAAAAAAACACAAAAACTTACCATTGTAGATATTGTGATCCTTGTACCGCCTCGTCAGCAGTATCCGCTTGATGGTCGACGAAGGCACGTCCTGGGGAGAGCGTCAGTGGTGGCGCGATTTCGGCACGAATCCTCAAAAGAGCCGTGTTATAGAGACGTAAATCATGCTGACAACATCACTTGTGCACGAGCCACTGCTCCGCCCACTCGAAGAGATGGGGCGAGGGTGAGCGGCCGGCAGTGCTTGACGAGGGGAATCGGGGACTAACCTCGACAAGCCGCTTCACGGGGCCCGGGTAGTCGGAGCGCTTTCCCAGGCTGTACAGGTGTTTCCGATTTTGAGACTCTGAAGTGGAGACATATCAGTGGAGTCATAAAGAGATGTTGGGGGGGGGGGGGGTTAATTGGACAGACGTTTTGAACAATGCACATTTGTGTGAGAACAGAAAATTAGGCGAATGTCGGTGGTTTCTATTTGCTTCTGTGTCTGGCTCTGCAAAAAAAAAAAAACCCCCGAAAAGCATAGAGAAGACCCCTCCCATCGCTCTCATCAAGAATTCTGGCTCACACATCTCCCATTAACTCTAGACTCAGTGGCTCGTTCGTGGTACCACACTTCTTCCGAAACGAAAACGAAAAGCTTCCGAAACGCTGTCGCAGCCGTGAATCGCCTGTGGACCAACCAACACACGTCGTCCGTGCGCGGGTACGTGCTCTCCTTTCCTGCTAGGCTACGTCATCGATGTTTCACGCATCGATCCACTTCTTCAGCTACCTCGCTGAGTGTGTGTATGTGTCTCTGTGCCTCTGGCAACCTCTGCCTGCTGTCTCCTACCTTCTCCTCCTCCTCCTCGTCGTCGTCGTCCGCGACATCCTATTGACCGCGCCTAAAACAACGTGCGTCCTCTACAGACAACACTTATGCGCTCGAGACGCAGACACAGCCGGCACGAAATTGTTCGAAAACACTGGACGTTCTTCGTCGCATTCGAGGCGGACCGCGGATTGTTGAAAAGTGCTAGCTAGCGAGACAAAAACCAGTAACAAACTACTGCTTTTTTACCGGAAAACAAGAGATTACTGAAAGAAATTTCTCGTCTACGCCGTAAAATTCTCGTCAGTGTTTTCAATTTTCCCCCGTATTTTACAACACTCTCGACACTTCAACTTCTACTCTCGACACTCTTCGCGTTTTGTACAATTTATTCATAATAGATCTCTATATCAATAAGTTAAATGTGCACTGTTCAAATCATCATCACATCAAAGAATGGCAGCAATCGGTGAAAGGGGCTCATCGACCGTCGACGAGGAACGAAGGGCTCGGGGCGTCGTCGTCGTACCACGGCGGCGGCATCATACCTGCTTGAGGGCGGCGTCGTCCGGCGGTCGCGTACATCCTCGTCAGCGCGTCCTCGCGCGGATATCGGGCGTCGTAGGCGGAAGGCACAATGTTTCCTGACCATGTCCTCGCGGTCGGCTTCCCCACGTAGCCGGTGGGGACGCTCGACGAGAGCGCGGGCGGATAGCTGGACCTCGAAGGCGTCTGGTACTGCGGCTGGTAGTAGGCCGGCGTCTGCTGCGGCAGCGTTGGCACGTACGGGCCCGCAACGGGCACATGCGCATACGTATCGTCGACTGGCAGTTCTGCAGGGGCTGCTCGTAGCAGTCGTTGGCGGTACATATTGCCGTAATCCAAGGAGTAGTTCGGCGGACGAGCACCGTAATTGTTCTCGCTTCGGCTGTACACTTGAGGCGCTTCGTAGGTCAGCGGGGGCGGGGGCCCCATGGCAGTGGGCTCCGAGAAGGACAATGAGGGCAGTGGTGCCATGTAGGGGTCGGTGGAGGGCGGCTCGTATCGGAGAGGGGGCGCGGACGAGGCCATCGGCATCGTGCTCCTCGCGGGATCCACTTGGCTGAGCAGACCGGTTTGGAACTGATTGTTCAAGTAGGTGGCGTACCGCGAGATCATGTCGTCCTGCTGCGATCCGAGGGTCTGCGAGGTCTGCAGGTTCGTCGTGTCGCTCGGATACATGCGTCCTGGCAAGTAGGGGGTGGTGTAGGCCAGCGGATCGGTCCGGTCGACGCCCACTTGGTCGAGATAGTTCAGCGAACGAATATTGCTTGGGGGCAGACGGTATCGCGGGTCGATGATGTTGTCGGAATGCAGGTCGAACATGGAACGGGACGCAGCACCGGCCGAGGGCCTAGCTCCGAACGACTGCTCGTAGTCGACTTGGATCGGGCCAAACGTCTGTCCCAGACATCTCTCGTAGTTCCTCGGCAAGGATCCGTAGTTGTAGGCGTAGCTGGACGTGGTTGGCTCACGCACGGTGAAATCACGAGAGAGCGGTGATCTTCGGCTTCGGGACGGGTAATCGATCCGGGGAAGGGATCCGTAGTGAGGGACCAGGGAGGAATAATCAGAGGAGTCGAGGGCAAGCTGCGAATGGTAGGCTCGGTAGGGCAACGTCTCGGATGGCAGGTCGATATTTGCGAACATTCGTTCTCGTCTTCGCGCCAACTCGTCCATCAGCTGCAGGCGTCTGGTCTCTCGGCTCAAGGGATCGTCGTCGTGGAAGTGGAACTGACGTCGATGCGCTCGCTTCGCCTTCTCGGTTAACTCGTTCAGCTGGCGGTCGTAGTCCTCGAAATACTTTTTCGTCGCCTCCAGCAAGTCATTCGTTTGCACGTTCGCGTTGTTCCGGCCGCGATGCTGGGATATTCGATCTGTGGAGGGCTTGGACCGACTGCAGACGCCGTAGTCGCTCGTCGTCGAGGGTTGTTCGGTTTGCGTTTCGACGCTTCTGGCAGCCAGGTGGAAGTCTCTGTAGTACGGTTTTCTCTCGGCATCCAGCTGAGCACGGAGGGACGTTGACGGTAGGGAATGGAGTCGGGTAGCGGGGACGGGGGCGCTCGACTGAGTAGCCATTGACGAGGTCAGGTGGGGTTTGTATTGCAGGTGGGATAAAGTAGAGGTGGTGGGGAATCGAGAGTCGAAGTCGGACTTCTGCGTCGCCACACTGTGTGTCGGCTTCGGGATCACTCGGGCGCCGCTGATCAGCTCCAGCGGGAGAAGGCAGGGAATAACTTTCGGAGTGTCGTCTTCGCGGGCCTCGGGCAGCAGGCCCGTGACGAGCATCTTGTGCACGATGTACTGTCGCTGATTCGCCTCGATCTCGCAGGCCTCGAGCGCCTCTCGTCGGCGGGACAGCGCCTCTTTGAGTTCCTTCTTGAGCAGCACACGGGCCAGGGTGTTGGGGATCTTCGGGGCATGGGAGGGCTTGGACTTGGTGAAGGAGACGGGTTGACGTAGAGCAGTTTTCGGCTTGGCAGTAGTTTGGAAAGAAGCACCAGGAATAATGGCAGGGTCAATCGATCGAGCAAGAGAAGTACCACTAGCAGCAGACGAAGGACGTGAATAATCAGTAGGCAGATGGCCGTTTGGCAGTTTCTCGGGAGGAAGAGCGGTTTGTGTGCAGGTAGAACTGACACCGAATATGGAATAGCTGGATGAGGTAGAGGGGATCGGAGCGCTGGCGTTGATGTAGACCGGAGCGGGGGAGATCTGGGATCGGACGGGGGGCACGGGTCGTTTCAGCGAGTCCGTCTGTACGGCCAGCGGTGCCACGGACTGTGGCGGCATGCTGATGGGCGGCGGCGCGTAGGCTGCGGATGGCGGAGGAGCTGCTGCGTAGGACGGCGCGGCAGAGTAGGAAGAGTACGATGGAATGGATGGTAATTTGCGACGACCCATCTCCTGACCGACCGAGCTGCCATCATCCTGAAATCGAGGAAAAATCAACATCTTTCACAATTTCCATTCAATTCTGTCATCTATGAATAACTTCAAGGTATCTCCAAAAATTCTGTACCCTTCCTCCTCCCATTCATTATAAAAACCAGGGATATACGACTTGCATGGGCGTATTACGAAGGAAAGAGCTATGGGAAGCGCTATAAACGACGGCGCTACTGGTATAGTCAAGTATGAGCGTTTGCTGAGGCCTCCCCCGGGAGCACGTCGAGGAATGTAGGGAAACGAAATAAAAAGGACGGACACGAGGAGAGAACAACGCTCAATTTAAATTGTTTCGTGCTGAATTGGATATGTCCGCTTCAGCTTCAGCCACATCTCTGTTAGCAGGTATGTTTCCTCCGGAAATCAGTCACTGTACGGTGGTGTTCCCTTCCCCTAGATAGTGTCAGATGGGTGCGCACGCGAGCGGCGTTAGTATCAGTGGTGAATATTGCAGGGAAGATCGAGGCGCCAGACTCCTTTCGGCTATTGAGGAGGCAGAGCTTTTCCCCTCTCTTTCGCTCGAGAGATCAATACCACTGCCTACTAACCGAGTTATGCAAACTTCGTCACATCAGGAGCCCCCCGCTGGGTGTTGGGAACTGGACTGACTTCTACGCATTTACATACTGGTATCCGGGACAAAATATTGAGTAAGAGAAAAATATTCGAAAAATAAGTTCGTAAAAAGTAATTAAAAGGAAGGTACGAACCGTTGTCGGCGATGCGCATGCTGGGGAGGAACAGGAATCAGAAAGCGAAGACTAGCAGACTAGGAAGAACGCGTGTACGTCTGGAGAGCAGCAGCAGCAGCCGGGAGCAGGCAGACCGAGGCCGGGGGCGGGGCCACTGCTGCACTCCCCCCGCCCTCACTGCCGCAGCTGCATCCGCATATTGATAATCTTCCGCCAGTTCCTGCCCGTCCCCACCGGCTCCACTGCTCCCCCCGGGCACCTACCGTCGTCCTGTCCCATCCCCGACGGTGTGTGTTGCTCCACCGCAGAACCCGTACCAGTTGCACAACTCGACCCGATAGCACTCGGTAATTGCCAACGCTGCGAGGAGGGTGCCCTTACGTGCGCGCATCGATTGGCCGTCGAGCACGTAATCCCCTCAAAGTTGCGGTCAGAAAAAACAATGGCCGGCAAAGGTGGATTCGAACCGGACGAGTACTTGCGAAAGGGCAGCATCTCAGATTGCTCTTGCACTAGCTGAAGCAGTGAAACATCCGTAAACGGGTTATTGAGCGCGCAGGCCTCAATGAGGTGACGGTGGCAGGCACTTGGGTCAGCACAGCCAGCCAGAGAGCCGTAGATGAACAACGAGAGGAAGTCCTGAGGGTTCCCACTTTGCACGTACTGTGACGGTTCTTTAGAAAACTCTGCATGTGCCTTGCTCATAATTCAGTGTCGGGACTCACAAAAATCCCCAAAATCACTGTAAACGTTCTATTTTTCCAAATTGGGCTAATCTTCTGGAAAAAGATGGATGAATTTTGGCCAAGCAATTCATCCGAGGGATCTGTGCTAAGTGATTGTGAGAGTACTACTTGTAGGGAATTTTACCCAGCGAACTAGCCAATCCTGGATCAGTTAGAACCTGGGAAATTCCCCAGAAACCTTCGCAGAGTCCATCATACGCCGTAGAATTCTGTGATAAAAGAAGGCAATTGTGTTCACGACGAAATCCGAAACATCTTCAGAATCCTGCACATTTTATCCTTACATAATAGCTATGGACTTTTTTTTGCCTGAATCCTAAACATTTTACGCATAAAATCGCATGTTACCATAGATACCACACCTTAAAAAGCGCGGGGAAATTGATTTAGGCTTTTTCAGGTGGCAATGTGAGCTGCGTGCTTGTGAAAGGGTGAAGGGGAGAATTGAGGGTGAAGAAAGTAACAGACTATTACGCGTCCAAAGGAACACCCATAAAAGTAGTGAGAAAATGGGTTATTATAGCTGACACAACTATTTAAGGGCAAATTGATGTTGTTCTTACGTCATCAGACTTGTTAGTCTTAGAAAAACCCTAGGATAAGGTGAAAAA
>KN767781.1:0-17451 GCA_000816745.1 Ancylostoma duodenale | reverse complement strand
CATCGGTTTTGTTTTCTTCACTCACTGTTACTTTTATCCATATCTCTCTAAGACTTCACGCTTTCTCCTTTTTTTCGGAAATCAATAACTCTTCTTTTTCTTCGCAGATGTCCATTAACGTTGCTACACATAAGCACGACGTTGGCACACTGCTTTAATGGATCCATTACACTGAGTTTCACTATTTGTTGAAGCAGAGCGTTTGTATTTGTACCTGCGTAAACGTAAATGCAGCTGATCCCATTCTTCCCGGCAAATGGGCACACAGAGCGATGCGTGCGCGTCGCGGTTTCGACAGTGGTAGATCAAGGTGGTGGCTGCTTCGCTCGTTGAAGACGTTCTTCGCTGGATTCCAATTTAATTGAGTGTTCCAGCAAAAGTTATCCGCTTAGACAAATCTCGGAAGGACCGCAGCAGAAAGCCTCAAACACCGACTGGTGACCTCCGGTCCTTGAGAATAGCAGCTGCACCCCCTCCAAACAATTCTCTGCACAAATAAATTCTGCGTTCTCCCGAATCTTCTCCGTCTCTTGATCGAGATCTCTTTCCGCTGCGGTCGTTCCGACAAATTCTCTAAGCTGTTTCAGCTATCAGCTTGATAAATAAATGAGCAGATTAAACTAGTTCTCGCTCGATCGATCTACCTAAGTTTTCATTTTTCATTCTTCCTCAGATTTTCCTCTTCCTTATTTTGCTTTTTTGAATCGCTTTCCGCATTTTCCAATGTTCCGGCCTGTCGTCGCTCTCGAAAATCCTACATATGCAACCCTAGATGATGAGAACGTCCCTTTCGTGCTTTTTCTTTTTCCCGTAAGACCCTGGATTTGGTGTCCTTTCTGGCATTGGCTAGTGTTTGTCGGGAGACGGGATACCCTTGAGAATAACAATGATGGCATAGTTTGCATGCTGGCTGTGCGTGGCTTGACTTCGTTTTTCTTCTTTGTTGGTCATGCAATTTACTCATTGTTTTACTACAGACATATTACTGTACAAACCACTTTTTTTCGGAATCGTTAAACATTTACTGGTCCGGTATTTCAACTGCCACAACAAGAAATTTGATTGTATTCCGTTTTCATCTAAATACTGTTTCACACATATTCATCCCACAAATGAGCACCAATTTTCGTCTTCTCGTTCCTCTTTTCATTATCTTTTCTTCCCTCCACTTCATTCCTCTCTGTCTATTTCCAAAGCCATGCAACCACCGCGTTTCTTTTGACCACCGCGCATTTCCTCCACAAGGTTGTATTTTAATTCTAAAAAATTGTCGTAAATTAGGTTTGGCGAGCCAATACAGTAAAATACTACCTATATTGTTTACTGTATTTCGAAAAATTCATTGATTCTTTTCGAGTGCATAATGTTCCTTTAGAAAGTCCGCATTTTCTGCAGCTTCCACTATCCTAGAAAGAGAGGTCTTACACGCGCGAGTGGTAAATGTCTGATTTTGGCTGCCACAATGAATTCTCCCCTGTACCTTGCCGTAATGTAAAAATTTATGGAAAAAATCATGAGTTGAATAATGTAAAAAATATTTTGAAACTTACGAATTATTTCCTGTTTCAGTCCCTCTGGATAAGAAAATCTCGAGGGCTGGGTTTGCTCTGTGTTTGGAGTTCTCAAGGGAGGAGTGGTTGGTGGACGTGGTAGGGGAGGAGCACCCGAACATTTGAATAGCACAAGGAGCCAATGGGAAGAGGGGGACCCCACCACCCCTCCCCGCCACCCTGGGTCGGCAAATTCCCCAGAAATGGGCGGAGAGACTGAGACGCGATTGGTCGTCTAGTTTGTCTTTATCCATTACTTATTGTTCTTTATTCATTATTTATTATCAATTGATTGAAATGATTGAATGAGGACAGACGTGATTGGACAAAGTCTCGTCGAAAGCTTTGCGTATAAAAAAGGTGCTTTTTTCCAGAATTTTCCGGGAAAAAATATCTCAGACTCCAGATTCAATGCCATTGAGCGTGGAATTTCACTATATAGATACGCATACGACGGAATTTCTGACATGACGACGACAGGTGCATTATTCAGCAGCTGAAACACGTCGTCTAATTAAATCGGCTGCCTGGCCATAAGGCCAAGCCGTACGACAACGATCGCCATGGTGTACTTCATCGTTTTCCACGTACTCACATTGTTTTCCAGCGCACGCAGCTCATCAGAGATGTTCCTAATTCTATTCTCTTCAGCCGCTCACAGCAACAAATTGTTCTCCTCCACCACATGGAAGTGTTATTTTCGTGGCGGGAGCACCAATTACGTCTCTGATTGGTCTCTTACGAGGAGATGTTCACGAATCAGTGAATCGAGTTGCTGTCACTTGTAATACTTTTATTTTGCAATTCTACCTAGCTTGTTTTGTGGATTTGTATCCTATAATTCCTTTCACTGTTTGCATTTGATTTTTTTTAATTTCCACTCTTTTATTTCTACTCGTTCATATTTTTGATCCTGATATGAAAACATACGTATAGTTTGTCCCAGCTTCCTTCTTCCAAATGGAATTTTCTGGAGCATTCCTCTCTAGGAAATGGTTTTTGAGTAGTAATTTCATTTCAGTAGACATATGAAATGTAGTAATAGGGCAAATTGCAATATATAATAGCAAATAGAGCATAACCATGATAATATAACAGAGTTATGTATAGAATAGTAAGTGTAGTTCCATAGGAAACAAATTTAGACAGCAGAAATTTTACTGTTCCTCTCTTTCTTTCCCAAAAATTCAGTGCTACTTTCCCTCACTCGTCTCCCGTGCATTTGTCATTGCAGAATTTGTCATGAAAACAGATCCAGCACCATGGTTACCCATCTAGAGACCCTTCTGTTGCAGGTATTTTTCTGATGAAAATTTTTTTTTCTATGGCTATATGCATAATCTTGTGCATCCTGTTTTCCTCGATTTCACTACTTTCCTTTTGGCATGGCATGTGAAAATCTTTTTTTAAAATTATTATTGGATGAGTCAATCTCAGATCTCGTGACCCTATACTCTATTTCAGACGCTAAGATACAAGGAACTATAAACGGCCGTGTGCAAGGGGCATGACCGCGGCGCGGCTCACAAGGAACTCAAGGCGGCAGTGTACCAGGGGTGGGACCGCGGAGCGGCTCTCTTCGGCAGAGACACAGGGGCTCTGCATTCTGGCTCTGGTTGTCTGCTTCTGCAGGCAGCAAAGGACTGGAATGCCACGCTGCGCCGCGTTCCCGCCCCTTGCACACGGCTGTTTAGAGCTCCTTGTAGTTGAATATTCGTGTACATTGCCTGTTTTTCTCTCTACCCTCTGCAATTCCTGCACATTTTCTGGCGCTTATTCCCCTCTGGTGTCCTTCCACCTAGCTTCACCGGTGAAACAGACTGCATGTGATATCGACCAACGAAATTATTGATCGGTAGAACTTACTGATCAAGGCGGAGGAAAGTATGTCAAAAAAAGGGAAGCAAAGAGGGGGGGGGAATGAGGTCTTATGCGATGACGAAACTTAGGCGCTAAAAAACGTTGAAGAAAAATTAAAGGAAGAAAGGAGAAGAAGGGAGAAGAAAATGGGAGTGTGAGAAAAATTTAATTGAGGAGACATAGAGGTAATAAAAAATTTAGTAAAATTCCAAGGAAAATATCACTTAACATTAATTTTCCGTCCAAATATAATATTTGAAGCTCTCAAAAATGACAGCAAAAACAAGTTATTAGTAATGAGCTAATAGAATAGTGGCTGTATATTTTATGAAATACATCTGCATTTCAAGTGTAATGGTTCTCGAACCAAGTTTCAGCGTGTGGGGCGTTGTGCCGAAAAAGGAGGCGGGGTCAAGCTTCGTTATTGGCCAATACATGTAAAGGGAGCTAATCGCAACTGAGCTAGATAGCACCACCCCTTTTTGATCACAGCGCTCTATACCACTGATTTTCAGGAATTTTCTCGAAATGACGGGCGAGGAGAGACTAGTACGACAGTGGCGGACGCAGAAAGTGGGCGGGAGGGGGGGAAGGGCGTGGGAAAAAAAGTGGGGTCTCCGCCGTTTTGGGAGCCCCCCCCCCTGCCCCCTCCTTTCCCCTGCGTCCGCCACTGTAGTACGAATATGTGTCAGTACAGCATGCTCTCTGACGTGCTTTTTTTCTGAATGAATGAATAAATAAATAAATAAATAAATAAATAAATAAATAAATAAATAAATAAATAAACACCCCTACAATTTGTGGGCGAAATCCATACATTTCCAGACTCCAAACTTGCCTGGCTCCAAATAGATGACCACCCTGGTTTTTTCTTCAGTCATTTTCAACAAATCTTCACCCTCCGATCCAGTTTCGTTCGGAAACTGCGCGCAACTGGCCTAATTCACCGTTCCATTCGAAGCTGCTCGCACGCGCCGTGACTGTTTTATGGTCCATAAATCATAGCTATGCCCATAACCATCCACGGGCCCTCTTCTGTGACGCAAAGACCAATAAAATCTACTTATTTATTTGTTTATTTAATCCATCGAAACATCCATGGAACAGATATGAAAAAAAAAACGGTGGAAAAATGTGTTTGGTGAAAGCAGAAGGCAAAAAACCCGTTCTCGTGTTGGTTCACCATAGAAATAGCATACGTAGCACAGGATAACGAATAATTCATTTTGAATAAGCCGAAATTTCGACTATTCGGAAGGAAAACAGAAAATATGCATAGTCTTGTATTCGAATTTTCGAATCACTTCCTTGGACTTATTAATTATACTGTGTGGTTTGACAGGTTTTTATTCAGGCCTAAACATAAGAAGTAGCATAAAGAAGAAAAGCCAAGGAAGGAAAGAGAAAAAATAAAGAAAAGAGAAAGCAAGAAAGATCAATAAACATTTCCAGGAGCACCACCACCAAAAATAGCAAGAACTAATTTTTAAAGAGAGTGAGCAAGGAATTAATCTCTTATTGATTCGAATCCTATCTTACTGAATATATTTGAATAGTCTACATAAACAGGTGGTGATTCAATCATCCAGACTCGTCCGCTGCGTCGTATCGTCCGTATCTTGGCACTCTGACCGTCTGCGCATCCGCACATTCCACTGATATCACCCTCCTCGCTATCGATCGATTCTGTCGTGCTGCGCGGCGTGCGGGTCCAGACCATTGGAGTCTACCATCTTGCTGTGGAATTAAAGGAATACTGTTATCCATGTAAATCGTGGAAGTGTACTAGAAAGGAAAAAAGAGATGCCCGATATTTTTACCCTCGTAGAGCGGTTTTTCTTGATTCCCACGGGTGTTAGTAATGGATCCAGACGTTTCACGTGGCTAGTGAAAGAGAGCCAAGATTGCTAGGTTCCAGCAGTAGTCCATCAGCATTTTTCTTCAGAGAGAACATTTCCTATAGGGTGCATCTTGGCTGCACCTTGCAGTTTGTTTGGATTTCTAATAAAAGTACGTAAGGGCAGCTGAACAGATGATTACTGCAAAGTGCTTGTAGTGTAAACTGAGCCAGATAGAATGCATTATTTACGCTAGATTGTTTTAGAATAGTCCATAGCATCCAACTCTACATACGTAATGCGCACTGGACACTTTCCTCAGTTCCATTCATCTTGATTTTATTTATCTATCACATTTTATATGTGGCAAGTCCATGCGTGTGGACGTGTGCAATTTTAGAGTGAATATACATAGTTCTTTCATTCTGATCAACCTGACTTCGAACACTCTTGAACATAGTCACTTTCACTGATTAAGATATGTATGTACGTAGTTTGAGGGATGGCACAGAAAAAGGAGCGTGGAAAATGCGCAAGGATTGGAGAGGGTGCGGTCAAGGGCGAAAAATATGCATGAATATCAAACTGTCGTCGCGTATGAAGTCAGTGTTTCGAATATTTCGAAATTCAGTTCATACCTGAATCCGATCCCACTTGGTCGGCACAAGCGTTTTTACAAGGTTGATCCAAAACGGTTTAGGGCACTAGTCAGCAGCGATAGCTATTCAAGCCACTCAAACGGGTCTCAAGACGCTTTACCCCATAAATCTTCCTAGTTCTTATGCTTAGGCTTAGGCTCTGGATGGTTTCAAAGTGATTGGCTGACTCATCATCCCATCCTGAAGCAAATGGTCTAGGCTAAAGTTGAGCCACCGATAAGGAAGCTATAAATCCTTAAGTTAAAAGATTAACGAATACAACGGTGCAAGTGAAGCAATCTTAACGTAGAATACCTGGACTTCTATCTGGATTTCTATAGTTGGTCTACGTCCGAAACGGCCAGTTCTTAGGAAATAACACAACGACGGCCAGGGGAATTTCTATTGCGACTGGGTCACCCAAGGGACCATGTTTTTAGGCGGGGCAATCCGAGGGAATTTTTAGTCGCCTGGGTCACAGGAACTACCTTTCCGAAAGTGGCTTTGTTCTGGGCGAACCGAAGGAATTTTTATCCGAATGGATCACCCAAAAGATCACAATTTATCCGTGCCTTTCATCGGACGACCTAATAGTATTTTCCGTGCGACCAGACCACCCCAGAGATTATTTTTGTGGGCGTAAGTACCGCAATATTGAGCAGTCTGAGAGATTTAATGAAACGCCGGGCAACCCAAGGGAGTTTGCCGGGTTACCCGAGAAAACTTCCCGGGTGATCAGAGGCTGGATGCGTCATTGGGATTACCCATGGTGAACTTTTTGGTGGCTTTTTTTTAACTATAAGTAAACATGTGGGTACCCCGGCAAGTTCCCGTCATGAGACCGGAACCCGTCATGAGGGTCCGTTTTGCATTCTTGTTCCTTTCTTCTTCTTTGGAGTCGAGGGCAGTGATGAAATACATGTTTTAGCACCTACTCAAACGAAGGTCCAAGCCACATAGGTTTCATTCCGATCTGCGAGCCTGGCCTCTTGCACCTCCCCCCCCCCTACTTGTCAACATATTCGCGTGAAATGCCTACAACTGTGGAACAAGATTGCGTTTCGAAGAAACAATTTAATTATGCGCTGTAATAATAACTAGGGGTACAACTTCAGCCCAAGTATGGGAACTAAGCATGTTCCCTACAATTAGCCTATGCAGCTCCTCTGCGAGGTGAACTTTTTAGGGAATTTTAATTTTACTGGCCACGTAGAAAAACCAGTATGCGAAATTGCACTATTTCTGCCAGTTCCTAGTTCTTGGTGTCTGCCTAACAAATTTAAACGCTCATCACCTAGCGAGATGTCCTAGACGATTTGATATCACTTTTACTTTATGCAACATTTCATGTGAGAGATACTTGTTTTTTTTTCATGTTCATAGCCTCCACGGCATGAATGACAAGACAATCTAAAATTGTGAAGAGAACACAGACGCTCAGAGACACCTCCTCTGTGCATCGCCCCTTCAGAGATGAGTATAGATGACTAAGGAATGTTTAACACCAGGAAATCTTTCTTGAACGTGCACTGATGCAAACGATAAAACATGAAGAGATAGGTGCTGCGAATGGCGAAAAACCAAATACCAAACACTCATCACTCAAACGAATTCGTGGAACTAAACCACAAGCAATTTGTTTGTTGGAGTGGTGTTTGGTTTCTTCAAATAATCCGTGGCGAAAATAAATTCAGAAATATCCTCCGTATCATTTCTCGGAACAGTTGCCTAAATTGGAACAGTTGTCCGTGCAGCCTTTTAACGTTGTGAAAATACAATGAGTGGCTAATTTAGGTACAGGCCTCTACTAGGGCCAATATGAAGTTGTATTATTATATTTCCAGTAGGAACTCGGCTCGAAGGGGCGTAAAGCGTTATACCTGGAGTGGGCGGTGCGGACGGGCACTGCAATTGGCCGACCAGATGAAGCGACCAATTGTAGAGCTTGGCCGCACCCCCTTTTCAGGTATAAGGCGCCATATCCGGCTCGAAGTTCCCCTTATAGCTGAGTTTTGCTTTCAAAATATCAGCAATCGTTGGAAAATCAATAATCAATAATAGCTGGAAATGGGCGGGGCTTGTGGCCTGTCTGGGCGTCGCTAGCATTTCCCCTTAGATCCATCAGTAACCTGGGGAGATTTTCTGCTCCATCTCCTATCACACACTGAGAAGTTCCTGAATTAAACCCGTATACAACAGAGCCAACGGTCAACTACCACAATTCGAAATGTGCTAGTTGTCCACGCTGCAGACTGATCAAAACAACCAGCGCAGTTTGTTTGATCTTCGGCGTCGTTGACCTTATCGTCAATGACGCTCTTGTCGTCAACGCTGTTTACACTGCAGACCTGACGCAGCGGTTGGCTGCAGACTGTTCCTCGTCGAAAGGGCGTGGCCACAGTTCATGCTAATTTTCGCGGCCACGCCCACTTCTTGGACGCCGAACTCGCGCGCGCGCCTCCCATTATGGAATCGCTTGGAGCGCGCGCGCGTCGACGTCATTGACCGTCTAACCCCAAAATCACCACTTTCACTTCACGTTAAAGGATTCGTTCTGTCAAGTGCATCGCGTAAACCTATTTGTTTTTGTTGACACTGTTACAACCGTGCAGCGCTTGCAGTGCGCAGTGATTTCTCCACTGTCTGCCTGTGCGTTGCGTCTCCAACACCTCTTTAAGGTGCACTTTTAGAAACTCAATCACTGTGTAAAATTGCGTGTGGAGCCATTTTTACGACGACATACTCACGCAAACCCCATAACCATCATGAAATATGTATTGTCACGCAAACAAATGCGTATGTGCACTTCGCGTGAGCGCACGACTCATTCAAAATTACACTTTGCGTGTCTGTCAATTTGTCTGTCACTCAGATTTTGACATCTGCCGAGCTTATCACTTTGTAGCAGCCCTACTATGACTTCAATCCTCTGGTCGCCCTCTTACTAACACATACTAGTTTTTTTTTCAGATTTTTGTGTTTATTCATGTTTTAATTCCTTTTTTGCATACTTTTATCCCATTTTTGTATTTATATGTACTTAGTATTATGAATATCCTGAACAAAATTGTAGCAGAGCAATAATGAATATGCCAATCGATTGGTACCTTCTACGTCTGCGCATACTCTATAGGTGTTACATCGTCAAAGAAAAGGGGCGTTACCACTGTCCCATGATTGGCCCATCCAAACGACCTACCCGCCCCTCTGTGTCAGCCCGTTAGAGCGAGAAATTTGTGCACTACAACATTATATATGAATGTACGAAACAGACAATTGTTATGAGATGAAGGGAAGGAAGTTTGAATGGACCAATCACAAATCAGTGGTAACGCCCCAATTTTCCCCATGATGCAATCCTTTGTTACATGCTCGACAGAGTTGTAAATCCCATTCTGAACTATGGGTAGGCCTAGTACGCAGCCGCTTCTACACTAGTCAACCAATTTGACGGCGACTACATGTACTACAAGGGTAGAGAGGCAGAGGACACCAATCAATATTTTATGGTGCCATTCGCCCTAATCCCCTTGCGATTCCAGAAACCATCGATTTCAATGTTATCTACAGGAAAATAGTAAATCAAATAATTCCCCAGGTACTAGGGGCAATTTAACCGCGTGGAAATTTTAAACCTTGGTTCTTGGTAAGATATCTGTCATCTCAGGGGCAGAGACGCAGGGAAAGCCGATCAATACACTATCGGCTACCATAGGATCAGTGCTTCCATTCACAGTGAGTCTATCCTCTCTCCAAACAGAGCCATATAATAGTAGGTTAGCGTAATTACGGACTGGGATAGGAGAGCTGTCAAAAACTCGCATCGCTGCGTTATTTCTCGTGCATTTGTTTGTGATTCGTGATAGGAGCTTCATCCAATAAAAGAAAAGCGCGGACAATATTCGCATCCTATTGTTTTATGTATCCGCTTGCCCACACGCAATATTGCACAGTGACGTCTTGTTTTGCAAATAATTAGTTTTGACTGAATACAAAGCTCCCCCTAGAAAAGTTAGAGACGCTGTGAAAGCTAGAGACGCAGAGAGAGAAGAAAATCTTTTCGGAACAACACTTGAAAGTTGATCTAATTCGCTGCTGTCCATTCCGAAAATTATGCGTACTATGGCTGCATGCATTATTGAGATTACCCTGGGTAAAGGTGTTAAGGTCACACAAATTTACCTACCATCAACGCGGGTGAACGATTAACCTGGGTAATCTCAATGATGCATCCAGGCCCTGGACGCAGTTCAAACTTAAAGCTTGGAGGGGTATTTGGGCACTGCCGCGTTACTATAGGTATGGCACACGTCCGATATGGTAAAGAATATGATTAGGCGTCGAGTAAAGTACTAGTTCTGCAACTACGCCCAGCAAAAGGTCTAACCTCCATTTTTGAAACGAATTAATGTAGGTAATGGATGAATGTATTAGTTTATTTAATTGTTTATTTCTATTATTATTATTTAGACAAGTACTATTTATTACTCGATACTTGAATTGATTTTTTTATTACCTTTATTTTCTGTCCGGGTCCCCAAAACAGCGGAGATCCTGCTTTGTTTTCCCACGCACCCTACCGCCCACCTTCTGTGTCCGCCACTGATACATAGTACGTATTCACACAGAAAGTAACGTTTACGACCACTGTCCGTGATTACAGTTGAAACCCCAGTTTCCACGCCACGTAGGCAAGAGACTATGAACTATGAATAATAGAGAACTAAGAACTTGCTTATCCGCCGTATAAAATACCGGATTCTCGCCAGGGCGAGAACCCGCTGCGCGAGCCGCTAGCCGCTTCCCGCAGGTGAGCGCAGGGCGGTCCGCTAATGAAGCGGACGGTTCGACGGGTTTCTTGTTAATCTCTGTGGCGCCTCAGCCACAGTGGTATGTCTTTCGAGGTGTTACTTTACAGAATTCTCCACTATTCTTGAAATGATGTTGTTTCACCTTTAGACGTACTTTTGTGGCAGTTGTCCGATGAGAGGATCACTTTTTCTTTTCTTTCTGGTCCATTGCACTCAAATTCTGTTTCTAATCGCGGTCATTCCGAATGAACACATTTGAATGTAAAACTTGAGCGGACTGGACCATACATTCGCCTAATTCTATGTTTATACTTTTAACGTCTACGCGAAAGTCGTCACGACTCGACGTGTGCTTGATGTAATCGCAGAATCTGTGTTTAACAGTACATATAATTGTAAGTTTTAGAGCAGGGCTGTGCGTTAGAAAAATTTCAGGTTTCGTTAATCCGTTAATTCTTTACGTTAGTCAAAGAATTAACGCATTACGCGTTAATGCGTTAATTCATTACGTTACCAACGCACAGCCCTGGTGTAGAGCCTCATACCTGAGGGGGCGGTACCGTTGGTCTCTGTGATTGGTCAGTTTGGCGGATTGACCAATCACAGAGTCAGTCCGCACCACCCTTTCATTGAATTGAACATTGAAGTTAGGGGTATAACGCTGTACACCCCTAACTTCAATGTAGTGGGCCAGTCTAATGTGACGTGGGACTGTCTAACCTTCGTCCTTCAAACTTGGTTCATCCATAAGTTCACCATTGCGTACTTATAATCATACCGTATCTTCACACCACCATGATTATCTAAAAACAGAAATGCTAAGATACCACAATTTTAAAAGAAACTCAAAGACAAATTGAACACCTGCGCAAATATTGCAGCCAAAAATGAAATGTGTGGCCTAAACTGGACCACCGACCCAACGACGCGTCAGCTTACACATGTAATGTTGACGGTGGATTCCTACATAGACCAGTCAGTGAACAAAGTGATGGTGTAGTTGGTTCACCCTCTCTTCTCTGCCCTCTGGTCGCGCACAACAATCTGACGATGACAGCACCAGCGATGAATGAGGCTAATCGCGAGGTCACAGATGGCGGCAGACAGGTTGGCGCAGTGGCGCGCGACGCATCTCCGCGCGTCGCGGCTGAATTTGCCATGCGCACGCTCTGTAGCACTACTCAGCAAGATACGATAGAATACTACAGCAGAGGAATTGTGGCTGCAGAAGCATGTTATCGTTCATCAATCAATTCTAGTACAATTTCAAGCACACAATGCAGTTGTGGCACATTTTGCTGTCAACAGGAAAGGCAGTAAAAAGTGCAGAGAAGAGGCTGGAATTAAAGAGAGAGCGGAGGCTTCGCATTCCAGCTCTGCAGAAATGAAAGAAAGAATCTGCATACAAAATGTCTCAAAAACTAGTTGAGTAAGTAGTTTCAGAGAAGCTTGTTGAGTACGTCTAGCAGAGTACTTGCAAATTGCACTGCCTGCCTTTCTGAGCTTCGTCTCCGAGTGCTTCATACTTCACTCCATGCTTCACTCACTTGTTTCCTCGTAAAAGCGGACTGTATTCCACATATTTCATGGTCTCTTGCACATTCCCGTGGAATAAAGTGAAAATAGCGAAATGCAGATAAGGAGACTTCAGGAGAACCCAGCGGAAATATCGAGGAGGCACCAAGTTTCGTTCGTTTCTCTGTAGGCTACGATGAGAAACCCTGTCTAGAGCGGACTAGCGATAAGTTGGATATATCCGCATCATGGCTGTTGTAAATTCTTAAAGACAGCACCCGTCGAAACTCTTGACGCTAAGTTAAAATGTCTGCGCCAGCATGGAAATGATAAAATGTTGGATGTTGAATGTTGAATCAGAAATGTTAAACCAGCATAAAGAATCATGACTTATTTGTTAGAGAACTCGCGTTCCAACAAACCAGCTGTCTTGCACGTGCTCGCGCAGTGACGACGCACCAACTTACGAAGACTCCGTCGCTTGCACAACCGCCTGTTACTTCCCCGTTGCGAGACCCACGAATGTCAAGAGGAGCGCGATTGGACGTACCCCATGGAAATCTGATGTGCTTCGCGCTATTCCACTGGTACATAGACATGAGCTACAGCTCCCTCAAAACTTCTAGATCCCGTGCAAAGACTGAATTACGAAGATTTGAATGGATGTGCCAAAAAATTAGCTTTGAATCAAGAACGAGTCAGAGCACGAGACAATCGGTATTTGGTTGTATATTTGCTTATTATTTTGCTCAGGAATCATTGCGCAGTAAAAAAACATGTAGATAAACATGAAAGGCCATCCAAGTACGAAATCATTTAAAATACTGCTGAGTAGTTCAGGATAAATCAGAGATTGAGCAGTCTAAAGAGGTGACTATAAGTGTGTGTGTCTTTAAATCTATCTAATAATCTAATCTATTCTCCCCATTCTGCTTCCAATTAATAGAACTAAATTAAGCTGCACTCTACCACAGATTCAGTATTTTGGGCCTGAAAACCCTACAAACAGCAAAGAAATGCTGCCAGTCGTTTCCGCGCTCTAGTTCAAAATTTGTGCTCGCTGGTCACTCGACTCCTCGCGCTCTCCGCCGCCACATCGCTCCCTCGCCGTCGTCGTTGTTTTGGATCTGTCACAGCTTCTTATCATCCCTCTCATCGAGTCGAGTGGTTGTTTACAATTACGCTCACACATAAAGCTTTGTGCAAGATCTCGTACAAGCATGAACCCCCTCTTTTACCCATTTTTACGGTTTCGCATTTTAATTTTCGTCTTTTTAACTCTTTCATTTGGAACTCGTCAGGAATAACGGTGTTTCTCCTGTGAAATTATTCAAAATCATGCAGAAATGTATTGCTAGCGTCAGATTTTGAACAAGCCACAAATTGATCGTGTGTTGGCCCTGCTTTGAATCCCTGTTCAGGGTGAGATCCACCTTTGCTTTTAATCGGCTCCTTTCTTTTCATTTTGATATCTGTTGTCATTGTCGCTTGGTTATTCCTGTTTTCACAATGGATAACTTATTGTTATAAGCCCGTTGTTCATTGATTACGCAATTAAATGCTTCTATGTACTATTCTGAATTGAAGGCGATTGCGTGGCATGTTTCCAGAAAGGGATTGATTAATGTCGAGTACTCCTTTTTCTTTATTTTTGTCTGGTTTAACACTTTTCATTGGCAGTTTTATTGCTAGGTATTTGCATACTTATGACGGCATTCTTATTGCAACAAAAATGCGATTTAATTCTGTTTCTTTTCTTCTCTCATGGAAACTTTTTTTATTGAGCATAGTTCATCCCCACTGATTTTCTTATCATCCATATAGCGAATGGATGAGTTTGTTCATGTAACGTAGAAACAGCTCCACAGGGCCAGAGTTCTCTCTTTTTTTAACTAAAAACACTGATTGCTTTCATTCAGTGGCGCCAAGCAGCGGCTGTTTAACACTGATTGTACTGCAATGAAAAAGAAAAAGGCTTTTTGGAAGGCAGAAGGCAAAAAATGATCGGTAGTCTAGAAAAAACTTGGCGAATTAGTGGGCAGAGTGTCTAGTGAGTGCAAGATCTAGGGTCACGTGACTTCATGGTAGAAGTGCTCCTCACCACATTCGCTTTCGCCGAATTTTACTGTCAATACTTCAAAAGATTAATGATAAGTAGTGTTTATTGTTAGTTTATGTGTGCTTTATAGCTTTGACGTTCGATCTTATGTATACATGACTCTTTTTCTGAACTTTAAGTCAGGTGGAGGTCTCAAAGGATGGACGAGGTCGAGCTCATACTTCCAAAGTGTTATGGATCATTACCTCACTGGTATGGGATGCGTTTTGGCCAGTATCTCTAATTATTTCTCCTTCACGTGACACAAATTCCTTGGGAGGACTTCAGTATACTGCAACATTTTAGTGTTGTTGTTACACCCCTAGAACGTGCCGATAGTCGCTGCAAGAGTAGCGATCGACGCGATCGCCATTATTGGATCAATACGCATCCTTTACACTATCGTTACCGCTTCCATCGCCAATTCATTATGATTCTTCTTGAGGGATATCCTCAAAATAGCAATTTATTGACATCTTTAGTTCTTTTTCTTTGTTCATTTTGTTTTATTTTAGTTTCAGTCGCTGTATCTTCGATAACTATGCAGCAGGAACGCAGCCCAAGCAGCGTAATGCGTCGAGTAGAAAGTCTAGCACTGTCCCCTACTAGTTGCTGCCGTCCTTCACTCAATGGCTTCCGGAAAGAGGAAAGCTTCAGCAGCTGCTGAGCGGAGGATGGCAGCAACTGAGAGGCGAAGCCGCTGGGCTTTGAACTCGACGTGTTACGCTGTTCGGGCTGCGTTACTGCTGCACATTTATTAGAGATGGTGCACCATGCAGTGCAGTGAAATAAATTAATCAATCACAAAGTATTACTAGAGAGATTAACATACGTTTTTATTGATTTTTCGCGACCAAGAAGCACAGCACCACTTCAGCATCACTTTTGAGATTTCTATGGAATTTCTGTCGCTAGGAGCTGTTGATCCTGGTAAACACGATTCCATGCAAAAGCGCCGGAACCCCCTTTCTTGTGACGCTCTCATTCTAGGGCGCGCGGGGTCGAGACGGGAATCTAGATTTACCCGCCAGGTAATTATTCACTAACACTGGCGCTATACTACTCGAGGAGTGTAGCACCTTGCGTCGCCGTCGCCGGCGACTGTGAGGTCGATACGTATCGATTGTGGGCGGATCGGCGACGGCGACACAAGGTGCTATACTCCTCGAGGAGTATAGCGCCAGCGTAAAAGCGCACCACCAACGCAATCACTACGACTCTGAGGTGAGACCGTGCTTTTAGCATCGCTAGTATTCGCAATACGTTTGTTCATCCTATGTACATTTGTACTTTTGCGTGTTTTCACTGCTAACAAAGGTCGTTTGTGTTAGAACCAGTCTTAAATCGCTTTCCCAATCCTAAACTAGATTCTGTGTCGTGTTTCCTGTAAGTCTTGGCGGAATGCACCGTTAGAGCGTTCTTTTTATTCAGCGTTGGCTGGCTAATATATGTGGGGCACTCTTCACACAAATTTTCGCCATGTTTATGACCTAATTCGCGGGGCGAATCGATTCAAAAATTGTCGTGGTTCTGAGTAGGTCTGAAGGACATTCGTGATTTCCAATTGCTTTATATGCGTCGCGCTTACGACTTCTTTTTCTCACGGTATTCAAGCATTGATTGCGTCAACTAAAGTTATCGAGTTTTCAATCAGCGATAGAATCTCAGAAAAAGATCTATAAAAGCTGAAGTGCATTTGTTCTTATTCCATTTGTTTTAATGCAGAGGGCCGCTAGCGCCTGTTTTGACCGTTTGTTATGGAAGAACTTGCTTATGTGAACTTGATCGTTGATCATCCAGCTTCGACCCTTTGCTTTCGGGCCTTCACGCCCCTCCCTGTTCTAATGTAACTCGGTTGTTTCGCTGTGTCGCTGTCCAAATCGATTTGTCCACACCACTGACGAACTTTATCGAATCATGCAACAAAAGCGTGAGAAGCAATGTTTTTAATTGCTTCGTACAAGCATAAAATGCTTGTTTTCACATGGAACTATGAGTGGCCTCTGGGTAGAGATCACTGTGGGACCAGTCTATTCTGAAGTAGTTTCTTTCCAAGATTAGGTCTCGTCGAACTAGTTAGCCATCATTTTTTCTAGTAAGCATTTATAGAGTAGTAAATGTTGGAGGGTGAAGGCAGTGTCTTACCTCAGAAATCGTTTTCGAGACTTGTACGGAGTTAGAGTCTACGTGAGCTGCCCAGAACAGCGGTATAGGTGACATACCTCGAAACCATCGGGAAGCCTATGTTCTGAAGGGTT
Source organism: Ancylostoma duodenale (assembly GCA_000816745.1). NCBI lineage: Eukaryota > Metazoa > Nematoda > Chromadorea > Rhabditida > Ancylostomatidae > Ancylostoma > Ancylostoma duodenale. The sequence goes on along the minus strand of KN767781.1, from coordinate 883 downwards.
TTTTCGCTGGAAGTTTTGAAACTCTTGGTGATTGTTTAAGAATTCCGGAGCCTCACCAGAAATGAGTAGTAGTTGCTTGTGTTGTTTTTGACGTGTAGCACGCGCCCATCGCATACATCAGGCACGGACCACTGGAAAGAACCGCATTCGGTTGCATCCTCGTAAAACGGTTTATTGTCCATTTTGGAGCACTTCACTTATATCACTGGAATCAATGCGTCGAGCTGGTGCCACATGCATCATCGAAATTACCCAGGGTTAACGAGCTGACACCACACAAGTTTTCCTATTGCTAACGCGTGCGCCAACACGACTATCCTGGATAATCCCAGTGAGAGATTCAGGCCCTGGTCCAGCATCTATCAATATGTCTTCTTCTTCTATGGGACTTTATTCTAATTCTAATCCTTGAAACATATCGTGCCGTGCACCAATCACATTGTTCTTAGCAACGCGAAAATGCTCGTACATCCTTCTGTGGAGCTCAGATTTCGAAGCTTGAGGTGCGAAACCCTGCCGCGATGCTGCATTCTGGCCGTCTGCCGTCTCTCGTAATTCGTACCCACCCTATCGCTCTCTGCCCAGGATTGGCCGCGCCGCGACGAAGTGTACTGCGTCGTGCAAGCGTCGACAGCCGGAATTATTTGTATGCTTAATGTGAATTTCTCGAATGGTAAGCAATTCACAGTAGTTATAGCTCTGATTCAAATGCTGATGCTATGTCGTTACTTCCAACTAATTCTTATGCAGAACTAGATCTCTTTGCGACTAAGGCGGTTTTTACTGTTGTGCTAGTATTTCTCACCATTGCTGAACAAACATATGCTGATTGCGCTGATTATTTACATTTACGCAGTTTCATTTTCACTTATTTATCATTTTT
>KN767779.1:0-24540 GCA_000816745.1 Ancylostoma duodenale | reverse complement strand
GCGTTGTCACTGAAGCGAGGAAATGTGATGGTTTGAAAAGTTCCCGGAATGACCACCAAGGAGATGTTCTTTTCCAAAGATTTAAATGCGATTCTGTTGGTGAGTCCTTCAAATGAATTGACTGTAAATGTCAACTCGATCTGACGAAAACTCTTTCTTTGACAAGTGGATCAAATCAAACAACTCCGAGTGCAATCAGTTACAGACAAATGCTATGATTAGGTGGTCATTAATTTTTTTTCCACTGGAAGACAAAACCGCAAGTAAACCAGCTACCACTTCGGTGGTAATTTTGGAAGATTATCATCTCTATTTTCCAGCTGAACTTTCTGGATTTTGAAAACCAAGAGTAGCTATACGAGAGCAAACAAAAAGCAAAGTGTAAAATTCCGAAAAAAAGGTGACCACATCAGAAAATGTGAGAAAAATCGTTCACAAGGTCTTGACAGAGGGAGATCAAATGCATGCTTAATAGGGAAGCCTAGCGCTTCCGTCATGTGTGATTAAATTTCATTTTAGTTGACGAACTAGTTTCGAAAAGACGTTTACAAAAATGAGTGCCGCATTTGCTCAATCCCGAGTAGGAATGCAGTTCAACGCGAAAGTCACCCAATAATTTTGGATGATTTAATAGAATTGCCACCCAAAATTGTGATCTATGTTATAGATTAGATTAATCGCTTCGCTCTGTTTACAAAAGAGGCAGTGAATACAGTATATTAGACACTTAGAACGGGCCCTGAAGAAAAATGTACCGTTTACTGAGGTGGAATGGAGACGACGTCTGTTTTGGGAGTTTCAAGGAATTGATAGAAAAGCTATTGCAAGCGAATATTAGCCGATATTTTTTAAACTTCTTGATGTAAAGATTCGAGCAACATGCGCGCGTTTGACAAAGAAAAAAGATTTGCTCCTTCATATCAGCATGACCGCTCAAACAAGTGCTATGGCTTATCAAAAGACTTGTAATAATGGAATCCTAAATCCCACCTCACTCAATGATAAATTTGCATTGGCTTCCTCGTGCTTCTATTCATCTTTCAAAGTTGAGTTCACTCCGTGTAGGAAGAAATCCGGATTAAGCGAGGAGTTAATCGTGCCATTACCCGGTTATTCTGAGCACTTCAAAAAACTCCATTTTAGGTAGATGATGAAGAACTGAAAACAGACCGGACCTCATGTATTGAGCATCGAGAGGATTGTCTTAGCAAATAAAATATTGGTTGCCTCTGATTTGTTTTGTTTTCATGGTCATTCCGGAAACTTTTCAAAGCGCCCTCGTAGAGATGAGAATTGATAACTGATTACGTTTGTTTTCCATAGTTGTCCAGCGGCAGTAACTGCTCCCTAGTGGCAGAATATACGGCAAACAATATGCATATAGTGCTGGCAAGCAGAACAACCCGACGTACTGCACTTGCGTCAACTGAAAAGTGGACCCATTCTTCGTCCTGACGGGCGTTACTCATGGATGAGAGTGTTTCTGGAAGTGGTTAGCCTGCATATGTGCTGATGGAATGGAAATGACCTACAGTGGACACAATTTAGAAGAAGAGGAAGTGCTGAACCGATAGCACGTGAGAAAGAAGAGATGTGAATAGTTGAGCTCGAAATATCCCTTTTGCGAGGCATTATTACGCGGGGGCCGGTTCGACGCACACAAGTTCCTTTATTCCTTGGCAAGGAATGCGCATAAAAAATGCAAGTTTTGTGCAGATCTGCAAAAGTAAAGAACCGTAAATCCTATTTTTATGGAATGATACTTGCCTCATCTGGCATCTACAACGCCGCCTCCGAATACCTACAGACGTCCTCGTACACCCCACCTATCAGCCACTGCTGATTCTGCATCCAGCTATGACTTGCTTCCAACACATTTTGTGTTAGACGTTCGATAACCTGATGGAACAGCTGGAGCGCAAAAAAAAAGCTTGTAAAACTATCCTCTTATCCAGGTGTAATTTTCGATTTCTTTTCTTTTCACAGCAAATCTCGCTAACAAAGAGGGACGGCGGCTTCCCAAAGAAGTAGAAAAATCTCAAGAGTGTCAGCAAAAGAATAAGCGGAACAGGCACAGTAAATGTGTACCTATTCATGTCCAAGAAATAAATAGGCATGAGAAATGAAAATAGTCGAAAGCATCGCGAATAGTTTAGTTTTTACCTAACAAGGGGGGGGGGGGAGCGGGGGGAGAGGCGCGGCTCGCAGATCAGAGTGAAACCTATCTGGCTTGAATCTTTGTTTGAATAGGTGCTACACTATGTATTTCATTAGTGCCCTCGTTTCCAGAAAATAGAAATCTCACCAAAAAACAAGAATGCAAAACAGATGCTCAGGATGGGGTTCAAACCTTCGACTCTGTGCCTAACACGGCAGCATCTCCCCCTCCCCCTCCCCTTCGGCCACCCGATCGTTGACGAGGGCAGGAACGCATATAGTGATGTGGAGGGATTTCTATTTTTTGAAGCCGATGGCAGTAACGAAATACATAGTGGAGCACCAAATCAACCAAAGGTTCAAGCCAGATAGGCTCCATTCCGATCTGCTAGCCAGGCCTCTTGCACCTTCGTTGCCTCATGGGCTGTCCTGTTGTAGAGGGGCAAATAATAGAGTTGATGTGTGAATTAGATAGAAACTTCATTAATACTAAATATAATTACATATATCAAGCACAACAGATGTTGCCTGCTCGACAAGAGTATCCCGTAGCACACATCCCGTTGTAGCACGATCCGTACGGGGCTTCTCCTGAAACAAACAAACGAAAAGCTCTTTCTCTCTCTTTCCGAGAGCTTCCGTGTTAAACAACTACGTAATTACTCCATTCAAGAACTTGACACATTGATTGTTCCATGTGCGTTAGTCTTTTCAGTGTTCTGGAATTCACGGTGGAATTGACAGCAAAGTCAGAAATACTATTGGAAGATGCTCTATCATGCACTTGGGCAACGTCACCTTGTCATCAGTTCAAAATTTGTGTCATAAACGAAAATAAGCACGTACTCGTTCGTCTTTGCTGATTCTAAATACCGAAAACCACTTAAATGCGTCAAATCCTTCACAACACAACATAACCACTTGATCTGTAAGGGCGACCCCATTTATTATAATTCTGCAGATGTTGAATTCATTGCCCATTGATAGTGCGACGAACGTGCAAAAAAACCCATATTCGCCTGTATGGGAGGACTTCCACGTAGTCTGATGTGCTGAATGCGGTTTCGTTGATTTTGTTTATATGTCAGGTAATAATTTCGCAGCACAATTCACACAGGGATAACCAAAATAAATTTGTCGACCCTTCAACAAGAGAAATCCGACTTCATTCCTTTTTTCGAGAGGTAATGTGTGAGAGGTGTAACTACGCCAGGCTTGTGCATTGTGGTCTCAATGAATTGATGCATCAACGAGTAATAACGGGTTTTTCAGTGAGGTAGCCAAATAATTAGTTAACGAAACCGGGAATTTTTGTAACGCGCAGCCCCTCCATGCGTTCTCTGTGAAGTCTTAGTCTTCTCAAAATCTTCAACAATCATCCTAGAAGTTTACTGGGGAAAATGTAAGGAAGAAAATAAAATATAATAATACATAATAATAAGAAATAATAATGTAACAAAATAATGGTACAATGCAATGAAAATGACTACAGGTCTATCTGAGTGAAGTGACGCACCCATGAGCATATACATACATACATAGATTCACCAAGAAAGGAACAAAAGATTCTTTGATAAAACTTCACTTGTACATAAATGGAGCCAACCAGCTCATAAATCACCCACCATTAGGACAAGAAGGACAGCAGTAGCCGTTATCTGAGCACGTGAATCCAGGACCGCATCCCTGAAACATTAGTGGGTATTCTCAACTCAATCCAGAAAACACTGGCCACTGCGACCTGTAGGCAACGGAGAGCATCTCAAATAAGAATCCAGGAATAGAATGCTTAGTGACATCACTACACACGTATTCATGTTCATTGAACATCTTGTCAAATCTATTGTTGCTCTACACTTCATATTAGCTAAGAGCGGCTTGACCAGGTTCATATTGATGCGGCATTTGTCTGCTACATCGATTAGTAAACAGTATCAAAATGCAGTATGGACGAATAAATTTTATTCGCACGTAGTGCTGTATGTGCGTAGCATGCGTTCATAAGCACCATTCTTGAGGAGAAAAATATTTCTCTTGGCAATCGGGAAAGCAAGTTTTATCATAAAGAAGGAGAGTGATTGTAAAAGTAAAGAAGGAAAGTGAATGATTGTAGAAAAATACCACTCATGTCGTACTACAACTGATCCTGTTTGAATGCTGGCACACACCTAATCTTCTTGTAATTTAGAAATGCTAATGCAACTGTTGTAGAATTGTTGGGTGGAACAACTTCTTAGTTTCCAGAACGATCACAATCCCGGAAACGAAAATTTCCGTGAGTGTTGCTTTTGAATTTTTGTAGAAGCATAATAAATTCTGCGCGCCAAAGCCAGCGGTTAAGTGATCGGAGATGGCGATGCCTTTTCCGGGGACTCGATAGGCACACAGCGCAACCGTGCCGCTCGTGCTGGAATCCTCGCCGCGACTATGGTGTTTTCAAAAAAGTTAGTAAGCTTCCCCAACAGTTAACATCAAAATTGAAGACTATCAAGAAGACCATGATCTGCCACTGGGCCGGCGATTCCCAGCGCGAGCGGCACGGCCGCGCTGCGTGCCTGCCGTGCCTGCGAAAAACGCATCGCCATCTGCGCTCACTGTATATAAACACGCCCTCATTAAATTCTTCCTAAAAGTTCCAAGTTGCTGTGCTAGCGAGGCTCCATTTTTTAAAGTTGTACTTTGGAAGGGAAAATAGTTGAGAATAGTGCATAATTGTAGCAACCGAGTACAATAACGCAGCCATCAAGAATCAACAGCTCTTCTCTATACCGACTTACTTCAATGCAACCCTCCCAAGCGAGAAAGGACCGCACTCAAGGTCGACAACTGAGTTCAAACAATTTCTGCCATTCTCTTGCTTCAAGTTCGGTGATGTCGGGGGCCAATCGCACTCACTTTAGAACAAAGCCCGCTTGATCGTCCGAACTCGCATTCACAGCAGTAGTTGGATGTCGTGCAGATGAATTCGCCGCAGATGCCATTCGTGCAGCTGGCAAGGGCGCCCAGTCCTGCACAGGCGTCTGCAGAAAAAAAGAACTCAGTAACTGAACGGGCCCTGCTTGCACTCCTTTTCTTACTCTGCCACTCGTTGCCCGTTGTCTTACAGCAGAGACCGTTGATGCAAGTTTGACCCGAAGAGCACACAGAATTCGAAGAGCATCGCATTTGGGATCGCTCGCCGTTGTAACAGTATCCTGTAAGAGCAAAGAAGAAACTCAAAAACTCAATAAAATCAGTGTATTCAGGCCAGCTAATGAGACGCTAACAAATGGTAGTTAGACAAGCCTGACTGCACAGAAAACAGCTAGCAGAGAGAAGCCTTAATCTTAACACTTTTAGCTTGTGAGGGCAAGACATCGAGTCAGAACATACCCATTTTTGCATTAACACTACGTTACTATCTCTCCTTTCCCTGCTAAATTTGTGGTGAGCCAGTTCCACAAATGGACGTACCATAGGCGCTCGTGTCCACAGGTGTGATTGTTGTCTCCCCTCCAGGCTTCGTACAGCAGCAGCCGAAAACACACGCTGTGGCGCCAACATAAAATGGAGTGCACTGCAAAAAATGAAAATGTTAATAAGGTTAGATTTTACAAGAGAAGCGTTTCGAAGATAGTGCATGTTTTTAGTAAGCAGAGTGATTCTTTGACATAAGTGAAAGTAGGACGTAGCAAATACTTTGACATTCGATGTTGCAGGAAACCTAAAGGAAACAACCAATGAAATTTCCACGTCTGAAATCTTGAATGTATCCGAGCAGCAATATCGGTCTGAATAATTCTGTCATAGACATACTGCTGCAGGTATCCAAAATATCAAATTTTTACCCACTTAGATTTGTTCCTTCTGGGTCAACTGAATGGATGGAAGCATGAAACGAATGAGTTGGTTTCTCCCAATCGCACCGTTTCATTATAATAAAACTTCTTCAATTCATACCTTCTTCAACTTGCCATCTGCTCAACTCGTCCGACGTTTCTATCACTCACCTCCATCACAGTGGCGAATCTATCTACCATTACGACATGCCTTATAGATCGAAATTTCCGCGGGAGCCGGTCAGGGATAAGCAGATACTTCATTGTCCAAAACCCGGATAACGGTCCGGTCAGCATAGTGGCCAAAAAAAAAACAGGATCACGAATAACCGCTAGGGAGTCATGTTACAGAACACCGAAACCGAGACAATTCAGAGAACCTGGTCAAGAATTTCTCTCTCTGGCTAAGAGCAAACGGTCTCAATTACTTCCTCCTACATGCCTTACCCTAAGAATCTAAACCACTGGCGAAATTTGAAAGTGGCGACTTCGTCGAGAGAGTCCGAGTTGAAAACAACCAACTTCGACCTTATTCGAATGTTAACCGGTGCTACATAAAAGCCCGGTTAACGGATGGGCCAAAACCTACGGATAACGGCTAGACGGATAACCGGATGCAAATAATCCGCTTATGCTTGGTTTTCAATTTGCTCCGCTTCAATTCAATCCGCTTTCAATTTCTTACGAAGATGGTCCACTCACTATTTAAATGGAAGCTTGTGAGCCAAGAAGGAAAAGGTGCTTAAATTCAATGATAAATTACGACGTTCAAGAATGAAATAAGCACCTTGCTTTCTGGCAAGTTCTACACAGCCCACAAATCTTTTCCAAGAAATGGAGTAACAAATTTTTTTAATAACCTCAGACGGTTAAAGAAACAAGCTCGTTGTGAAACCAAGGAGTTGTTAGTGTGGTTAATTTAGGGGAACAGCGGAAACTTGGCCGTGAAGACGACGGGGAATAGAAAAGAAAAATTCTCTTATTTCCTCTTGCAACGGTGATGCACGCAGAATGCAAGAAAGAAGTGATTCATAGAAACTGTTCCGGATAACAGCATTGTTTGCTACTGTTCGCAGTTTTAACTCGAATACCTTTGCATGAGCTTTTCCATACCTTCCACACAAGGGCAACTCACAGACCACTCTTCCACGTGCCAGGCCACATACCAGAAGCCAAGATTTCCGTTAGTGGTGCTTTTGATGCAAAAAGAAATATTGCGAGCACAGGTAAACGGACCTGATAGTCATATCTGCACCCCACTCCGAGATTCAGTCCTCCATTGGCACAATACTGAGCAGAGGCAGGTTGATTGTAGTTGCAAGCTGTAATTGTCACGGATGCAAGGTTCAGAACTGTAAAACTCAGCGCCTCTCCGGAAAATCAGGCTAGGATTGCAAAGAAATGCTCAACCACCTACGATATATCGAGTAGAACTGAGTGGGATACACTCCGCAGACGAAGTACAGGCCTCGCTTCACGCGAACGGAGAGATTCTGCAGCTGTCTGGAATTCACGGCGAGAGTGAACAACACGAGCAGCGCGCGCATTTCCGAAGCGCGCACTGCGGTGTGGCAGAGCGCGGCCAAGCTGTGTTGGTTCATCTGCTTTCGAGAAAACACAAAGCTCTATATTTGGGTGCAGTGTGAAAATAGACGTCCGTTTGTTCAACTTAACACTGATTGATTACGAGGTGAGCTTGAACCGAGCTCAGAATTTAACTGGGTCCCTCGCAGTTTGACACCAACAGTGCTTGTTGGGTCCCTAGGAGGCATTGCATAGGAACCTCTAGAAGCGCTTGTGCTGCTGTGGTTCTCAAATTGATTACATTGTGGATTGGGTTCGTTAAGATTTCTAATTTCTCTAACTGCACTTTTTCAATCTTTCTTTTTTTATGAAAATACAATGCGTTTAAAACTTCACAGCAACCCCAAAAACCGTTGCTTGGGAGACGTACCAATGATTCTGAATAACAGCCACTGTCGTTTTCAGCTGCTTGAAAAACCACTGCATTTTTTGCTCGGCTTTTCCTAAGGGACCCTCTAATTTTGCTCATTTTTTTCGAAGGAAAATACAGCCATTCGAAACTCCAAATCACCTTCGAAAAATCTTTTTTGTGGTCACAAAAACAGGCGATGTGCAAGAATCACTGTTTCTCGAATCCTTTGTTTATTACTGCTTCTAACAGTTCATTGCTCATAGCGGTGCATAACTATTCATTGTCCTCACTGGATCAGATGCATAGCTACGTATTTAGAAAGAACTGCTTCCTTGAGGTCGTATAGGTGGTGTCCTTATCCCAGCTGTTATGGATTTTATGACTAATGATGGCTCATTGATTCTTATCGTGATCGACATAAGAAAAACAAGTCGATTACCTTACGGAAGAGGCATTGAGGAGCTGCGAGTTAGCTGTGAACAGAGCTTCCCGTCGTTGTCGTGCTGGAAAATGGAATTGTGGACGTTGCATTGAGCGATGCTAGCGAAGGGTCATGAGAAGAATTGCTACAAATTGCTGAGTTTATCTGAGCTTCACCTCCAGACTTCAGCAGCTGAATTCTGTCTTGTCCATCGAACTTCCTTCGCCAAATCTGAGACAAGGGGATTTTTTTCGTAAATATCAATAAATTCCAAAGAGCGTACAACTCAAACAGCACCACGATATTTCGAACTTCTGTCCCACACTTCTCACTATTGGCCAGGAGTTCTGCCTTGCTCGAAACCCAGAAAGCCAGGAAAAAATCCCGCTACCTTACTTCGTCCAGCTCGCTGGGGTTGTTGCCAAATTTGTCCCGCAGCACGACTCCGGCAAAGGTCACAGTGGTTATCTAGTGTTCCGGTAAAAGTTTCAATAACCAGTTAATGTAGTATAGGTTTCCAGGTCTCTTCGAGACGTGTTGCCCACTGGAAGTATTCGTAATTGGTTGACTAACACGTTCAATTAGCACACAATGACAGGTTTTTATAATTTTCTATATGTATGACCATTATGTTTTTGAGCATAAATGGCGGTGGTCACTACATTTTTGAGTATAAACTGCAGTTTTGAAAGGAGTAGCTGCCGCTCCAAACTCCTGCTAAAGAAAAACCAGGAAGATGTTGATTTTGTGCATTCTCAAGCAATATAAATACGGTGATTGTCTCTTTCTGGAAGTTATCGCGTTATCCATTGTTTGAAAAAGTTCCGACAGTTTCCATGTGGGGGGGGGGTCTCCCAACATGCTCCCAACATGTACGCACCGAGGGAGTTTCGCTGGAAGATGCATCTAATTGGAAGCATATTGGGAGAGCATTCCCACTTAGAGAAGTTGTGTGTGTCCAGAAAAGGAACACTGCACGGCCGCCTCATGTATTCGCGACGGCACAGGGACGTGCATCTCACTTTCGTCTAAGCCTATTCTTCACCGTAGAGCCGAGTGTAGTACAAACTGCTTTTCTGTTGGCGAGACATTTTCCGCTATTACATGTTGGGTTCAAGGACTCCATTCTTACCAGGACGTTCAACCGTCGGGGATTTCGGCACGAATGGTAAATGTGGTATACAGTGAGCCTTAAAAATTAGCACCATGGAAAGGCTCCGGCGGTCTCCGCATTTTTCATTGGTACTTAGGTCTTATCCTTTGACGGAGTATATTGGGTGTTAACATAAGTCCTTGCGCTTTTTTAGTTGCGATTTTTTCTGCCCCATTGCCCTCTTTCTCTAACATGCACTATATCTCCTGAAAGCGCTTTCCTTCCTCTACAATACCACCATTAGGTGTTTTCACAGAACTTTTGAATTATTTGATTTTTAGGCTTAAGAAGAAAAATCAACTTTTTTGCTGCCGACTCGAGGAAAAATCAAATTTTTTGCTTGTATCCAGTAGGGACCAGAAAGCGTCCCATAGTTTTTGAGCGTGTGAGCTCTGTTGAATATAAACGTGGAAGAACATCATCAGTGGAAACTGTTGGAGCGCCAGTTCGACGATTTTTGGAAGGTGGGGTCTGACATCACCATGGGGTGAGATGACTAGACCCTCGCGATTGAATTTCTTTCAGCAGAACTACCTCAGATATTTGGTAGCTTTGAGAAGTATGATGCCCATCATGACCATGCAATTCCTTTGGAGCAATTCCCGGGTCATCATCGTAAGAAATTTGTTCGGTCGAAGTGGTTGGTGTCATCGAGACCAAACACGTCTTTTTGATCTCAGAAAATGGCTGATGACTAGTCATTTTAAACAAAACGTCTCTTTCATACTTAGCACAGGTCATTTGGCCAGTTGTGATGGCCCTTTGAACTTCAAATTGTTGACAGTATAGGTGGTTGTCGGTTGCGCTGTTTTTTATTGACTTATTGCTCTACTTCGCAGGTTTAAAACTCGGGTAAACTATCGCTTTTAGGAAAACGTTTTAGTTCATCCTTATAGAGAAAGAAAAGCGCTTTCGAATCATGTATGACTTTTTCCTAAAAGGTGGCAAATAGATGGAGAAAAGTGCATCCGAAGAAAAGCGCAAGGACTTATGTTAACACCTAATACATTTAGCCAGGATCCCGTGAGGCAATACATTCTGCGAAGTTCGTTTTGGTAGGTGATTGCCAAACTCTACACCTAAGTACATTGTCAGAAGAACAACTTCACACTTGTTACCCTCGTACTTCGAAGCGTGCACTAAATAAAACGAACTTCTAAATCTCTACTAATGCATGCGTACAAATAACAAATGCGTATCTTGTATGGGCTAATCAAATAAGTATTTGGAAGGGTGATCCATTTTTCGTAACAACTGGTTGCAGCATGGCGTACAGTGAGAAAGGGAGTGAAAAGAGAGCACTCATTGCTGCATGTGCGTTTCCTGTTGCGCATCCTCTTCTTTTTTTTGTGCTTTTCTTCTACGTTTTCCACACAGCCCTCTTTCTTTGCAGCTGACGGATCCAAAAAAGCATCTCGTGGAGGGTCAACATCGCCAACTGAAAGGAAGTCATCAAAGGAAGGATTATCATACGAGTATGAGTTCTTCCTTCTTGATAACTTCACCACGAAGAGTACATAAATGTCTTTAATTTCTTTCTGCATCTCGTTTACTCAGAGCTGTTTAGCAAAGCAACACTATTGCGATGCTTTTCACCGAACACGACTTCGACGCGCTGACCCTTTGGTTCTGATACGTGTTAAGGGGCTTGCATACTTTTGCCGCAGCGGCACCGCCGCGGCGGCGGCAAAAGTGGGTGCGCGGCAACGGTTGCCGCCCGGCGACAAAATACCCCCACTGACATTCCTTGCCGCGCTCCGCTGGGCGACGTCGCTGGGCGCCGCCGCGGCAAAAAAGTGTGCAAGCTCTTGTCGCCGGAACCTTGCCAACCCGTTGAACCCGCTGGCCCAGTGCTGCTAAAGAAGGACAAGACTGTGTCAAGGGAAGAAACAAATTTGGATTAGAATGACAGCTACCGAACTTCTTCTCATTCATAAGGGTATCCCAGACTTCGCCGGCGGTCGTGGCGATTGCCACGACCGCCGGCGATCGCCACATGGATAAAGTGAATGAGGAGACCCCAGACGTAAGAGGGATGATAATAAAAGGGGCGTGGCAATCGATGGGCATCGTTTCCACTACCGCTATTACTCACATCGCCAGTTCATTTTGAGCACATCTTCGAGAGTACGGGCGACGAGCTCCGTCTGGCAGCGGTCCATGGCGAGGGTGGCGGTCAAGACGCACGCCGCGACGCGGCCGCGCTGCACGCGTATGCTTTTCAAATTCAGGTTGTTTCTTCAAATTCGACGCACTAAATGACATCGGTGGCCATCTTCTTACAGTTTGTGGGTTCCGATAACATTCATCTGTCCCACTCAAGCTTAGAAAAGTTGTCCATATCCACGCAGAACTGCTCGTACCCTCGAAGGCTGCAGCCGCGACGCGCACACGAATCGACCAATCACAGACCAGCAGCGTGCCTCTTGTCACGCAGCCCCATGGCGATGTAGCGTGGCAATCGATACGTATCATTTCCACGGTCCTTATCTCTTATATCCCCGGTTCATTTTTATTCATTTTGAACTGGCGAAGTCTGGGGATACTTTAAGGATTCTGCCATGATCTAACAGTAGCATAATTACTGTTGGTAATAAGATGGCCGCGTAACAAAATGGATCTCATCAAAATATGAAAATACGTTGTTTAATGAGCGACAAGATCATACATTTGCCTCCATAATGGATTCTCTATGTGTGAAATTGTACGGAATTTGTATGAAATGTGTACACCCAGGGTGACGAACGTGTTATATCATTGCAAGTTGTTCCGTGCTTCAATAAAGATCTGACACCTGTTTGTTCAGGAAAGGAAATGACGTTTTTTTTTTCTCAAATGTGCCAGGTGAGGTGTCAAACTGGTACACATTCAGAGCCACTGACGAAGTTTCAATAGAAGGACCCAAGAAAAGTGACGGATCTGAGTTTCGCAAAGGATGCAAAGGATGGAGTAGGACCTCTGCTTTTTTCTGAAACTTGCAGATACGGAGCCAGAGCAATCTCCTTTTCAGTGATGTCGCTCGGATACCTCTGCTCGGTATGGATGGGTGGGGCTGCATTTACGGTCCTTATCATGTATCTTCTGCTGATCCAACTCGACCACAAACCTCACTATTTCGGTCGAGGCACTCATATTGGAGGAGTACCACGTTGGTTTAAAACCATTGATCGAGGAGCCCATTCCCAGTCGCTAGCTGCTATTTAGATATCGTCTTTGAACCAAACCCAAACCGGTTTGATGTGCGCACGAGAAGCGTGATCAGCTTCCACGATGTGGACCCCACAACGTACGAGAACCTGATGGTACGCTACAAGACCTTATTGAAAGGTAGGCAGACTTTCATCCCTTTACAGTTTCTCTAGGAGGGAAGATTTGAATGTAACCACTTTTTGTGCTGGCGTCTGTAATAAGCAGCGCTCACCTCTCCCGAACCGATTTGGAATACTGTGATCATATATGAGATTAAGGGTATCCCCAGGTCGTGGCGATCGCGACGACAGTCGGCGGTCGCCACGTGCATGATGTGGATGAGGAGACCCCAGCTATCAGAGCGGATTGGACTTCGATGCACTATAAATGCAGCTTAAAGGCAGTGTGTCACCTCGTTTTCGTGTCTTAGCTTTTACCAGATTCTAAATCTCCTCGACATGATGAATCCAGCGGTATGCCTAAAATGTCACAAGAAGGCCTCTAAACCCTATTTTTGAACGTTTTTCGGGACGGGATTTGTAACAGTTTGTAGAGCCGAGTGAACGCGTGAAGGCATTGTTCTCATCGATCGGACACGTCTAGACGTGTTGGCCAACGCTGCAGTCGTAGCGGGCAGCCACCACATTCACGGACCGCTCCGCCCAAGTGGTCCGTGAACTACACTTTCGGACCCTCCGAAAACGGGGTTTTCGTCATTTTTGTGAGCTTTGACGTACATCTTTGCAATTAGCGTGACGAGAAGGTCTAGAGTCTTTTTGGTATTTTCAACCAACGAAACGAGGTGACACACTCCCTCTAAGGATGAAATGAACGTGTTCTGTGCAATTTTTACTATGTTGCGTGCGTCCAACGCACACATTCATTTGCGAAGGATTATCATGAAGACTGGTCAAAGCGGCATGTGCTTCCTCAATGTAAAGAAGGTGCGACCGCCGCGAGGTCGTAAACGCGTGCGTCTGAGCTGCGTCAGCAATGCGACTCTTCCTATCCTTCATCATACATGAACGCACGCGCGTCAAATGCACGCATCTAGTATAAATTGCCCTTTACTTTACATAGCCGCTATTTTGCCTCGCTAACACATTCCGTCCTCTTTTTTTTGTTGCCAAACAGACTCTCACTCATTCTTTCGGAAAATGCACATATTGTCAAGCAAGATTTTATTCCGTAAAGTGTGTCCCAATCCCAAGCGTTTTCTGCTACATTTTAAATAAACACGTCATTGATCACGGATAATTTTTTATTAAAGGAAAAAGAACTCTTCAATGGATGAAGGGCATGACACTAGTAATAAGCATCAGTTGAAAAGATGACTGCTCTTAGAAGTAACTTTGAGAGTTAGAATACCTATCAACATTCCACATACCGGCTTCGGGGCTTAAACTATGTAGATCGGGAGTGTTGTCTCCTTGGCGCTCCTAAGTCTTGAACCACGTCATCTCAGAATTTTCTCTAATGTGGCAAGCCTTGTTCCGATGCAGCTACGGAAGTTGGGTCCCATTAGAACCGTGTCTGAGCGATCGCGTGTTAGGATGAATTTATCCTCAGACCTAATACATACAAGAACAAGATGAGGTAATGCTACTCATATTTTTACGTTTAAGATGAGTACAACAATATAAAATCGCCGAAATGTTCAACTATCATGGGCGCCTTCAGTGGAGCTCCCACTAACGAATCAGTCTGCCATGTCGAAACGCACAATGAACAGGAATTCGGAGACTGCATCCTTACCTTGTAGGTCCACAAGATCCTTACCTTATGGGTCCAGAAGCCACATTTTTCTCGAATTGAATTTAGGGACAATATAAACCGAGGGATGGGGTTCAGCAAGACAGAACCATGCATTATGCTTCGTCTAACCAGGGTAAAAGAATTCATTTTTTTCTCTGCCAGGCGTAAATAGATCGAAAAAAGTGCTTTTTTTTAAAGATGTTTGGCTGGTATCCGAGCGACTTTGAGATTTCTAATGTAAGTTCCGGTGAGCCATTTGAACATTTCGGAAAGCACTGAACATTTTCACTACTAATTATAGGATCGTATATGTGAAGGGGACAATCCAGACTGCTGTAACAGAAAAAGAATAACATTTTCATGCACCTCCGTTGGTTGCTTTTTTAAATGAGAGCCCATACTGCTTTGCACACTTGATCTTAATTCAGAAGAGAGCCGAACTAACCCCACTGCTACCAGAACACAGCTAATTGTTTTTCAGAGTTCGGTTACGTTCCAATTGTTGCCCAAAGATGGAATGTCGACGTGTGCTTTCCCGTTCTGGAACAAACCTGGATACCAGCAGCCTTTCGTCATGTTGAAACTTTCAAACATCACGGATGGCAAGGCACGTTGAGAATTCAAGAAATTTTCGCTACGCTAATGCGACATATTTGGCATCAGCCTTTTTTTTTTGAAGTTAAGCTCGAACTTTCATCGAAATCATGGGTGCCAGGCGATTAGTTGAACAGTTTACCCATAATATCTGGGAGTCTTGCACGTGCAACTTGTATGTGGAGGACTTGACACTCTCAGCCTACTATTAGGTTGAATCATAAGTCCTGTCCCTACTACCACCTTTTGCTTCAAATTCAGATAATGTTGACAAAACGGGATTCCAACCGATGATATATTAGTCATCCCTAAAATCCACCCTGCGCTATCCGATATACACATAGCTCGTCGATCCTGTCACTTCAGAAGGAGGCTCGCTCTCAGTGGAAAACCATCAACATCGCTGGATAGATAAATTATACTATTATGTATGTGTGAACGCTACCAGAATATGACTTTTCAGAAATCCCCAAATATCGCCAGTCTGTCCTCCCCCCACCCCCCGCTTCGCACTTCCCCAAAAAATTCACCGTTTAATTTCCCTTTTCCGTGGAGCTGCTGGATTCCCCACTCGAATGCACATATGTTATGATTCTTCCGTTGCAACTAATCCGTAATTCATTTAGTACCACTCTCATATGTACTATTCAACTAAGTACGTAAAGGAGTATCAAGGACTTTCCGGACGATTGCGTATTCCACATTGCCCTATCATTCTGGAGCTGACGTGTAGCAAAAAGCCTTTCACATTAGTTTGCAGAGCATAATGGTCTGCAATGAGAAGCCTTCCGTGTTAGTTCTGCCCCATAAAATTTGAATAGCTATCATAGAAACAAGAACGGTGTTCGAACACACTATGTCTCCCAAAAATAGTGATTCCAAGCAAGAAGCTGCTGTGAAAATTCACTTCCTTGGGCGATTCATAACGCATGAAATTCCTATCTGCCTCCAAAATTGCGGCCGAAAATAGCAAACAGGGCGAAGATTCATGAACGCATAACCAGGCAAAACCAGATTAAAAGACTAACTTTTGCTTCCTGCGTCTCCAAACACTACGTAGTCTATGGGATAACCAGTCACGCTGATCATCGTTGGTTTGCGTGGTTAACGTTTCATGAATTCCAGCGCAGAAAGTTCTATCACATTGGCACATACATATTTGGATTTCTGAAACGCATTCTCGTGAGAAAGAAGATCGCTTAGGAATGAAGCGAGCTCTTGCTAAGGAACGGTTTAGCAGATTAGAATGATTTTGATTTGAAGAATTGAGCCTAGACCTGCGCCATCTGAAACTACCCTTTCTGAGAGTAATCTGGGCGATAATCTGATAGTGCTAGTATCACAACGTACTGGAGCTCCAGAACTCTCTCGAAGCAGAGAGGAAGTTTCCAGTTGAACGTCCAAAGAAGTTGAGAGGTTCATAGAATTCTGACATTAACTATCTGGGTTTTCTCACTAATGTGTTGAGCTCATGAATAGAACTTCCCCATGAGACATAGGCAACATCCGCCGAATCGCAAAAATGGTGCAGTGACAGTTCATACTTTTCCCTCTCGAGGGTCTCCCATAAAAGGAAAAGACCACTTGCGTTGACTTGTTCTCAGTCTTTCATGGATTTCGTAAATGTGCTAGAATTCGAATATTGGATTGCGAATAAGTCAGAAGCTCGGATGCTCGAAAAAAAAAAAAGAACGACCTTCGCAGGAATGATTTGTGTGAAGCGCTGTATGGCTTTCTCTTTTTCGAATATGTGGATTCTTTTCCTAAATAAAAGTTTTGCATTACCCTACCCTAAATCATTGTTCCTATTATTATTTTCGAACACTTGTTTGACCAATTAATTTGGAGCTAATTTTTCAATTATTCAATTTTCAAAGTTCTGGCCGTCCTGGCTTCAACTTTCTCTCTTTATGCATTCACAAGTGCGACGTCACTGCGTGCGTAAGTACCAGGACAGGCTTTGATCCTCACTGTGAGAACGTTATGCAAATCCGGAGATCAACTCCGTGCGCACAAGGATTGCAGCGCAATTGGATGAACTTTGCTAATCACTATTTCTCTACTAAATTATGGTACTCTGTCATGGAAATCAAAATTGTCGATGATGAAGATCCCGTTCGAGTCGAAACTACTGAGTTTCGAGAATCTTGGCAAATTCTAATTGAAGACATATGTACATAGCATGTTACTTGAGATTCTGGCCTCTCTTCACCCCTATTTTAGTTACCTAATTAGTCGAAGTCCAGTCCCATCCGCAAACCTCTGAAGATAATGATCGCTCACAGAGACCATGAAAAATGTAGCTATCCGGGGGAAAGCTTCTGAGCCTTCGATTCGACCCAGAGAGATAAAGCTGACTGTTCCGTCAAAATTACTGCTTTCAGAATGAAATCCGATGCAGACCAGCCTTGAAATCCATGCAAAAGCTGGACGACGGCACCGATAACGTGGTTCGCATCATTATCGAATCGCATCCTTGATTGAACCTCCAGATGCTTGCGGAATATTTGAATGTAACAATCTCCTTGCAAATTTCGAACCAACTTCTTAACAATAAAGACTTTACTGCGAATTTAACTGAGATCACGACCAACGATGACAATGCACGACAAAATGAATGCTTGGAGTACTATAGTTAGGCCTGGAGAAGAAGGGAACGCCGGTCAAATTCGTTCGCGGCACAGTTCGAAGCTTCGAAGGTTGAGGATGCAGTCGAGCCGGTTGCGTGCGTCCCTCGTCTCCAGAACGATCGGCCTAAATTTGGGAGCAATTCACATTGGAGCAGGAATCTTCGATCGAGCACTCCTCGCGCATTTGCATAAATCTCATTGATTGCGAGTGCGTAAGGGCTTTGTGCCTGGATGCAACATTGGGATTACCCAGGGTAAATATGTTGACGCCTATGTTGACGATGGGTAAGTCTGTGCGATGTTAGCAGTTTACCCTGGGCAATCTCGGCCCCTAGATCTGCCTGAGATGATCCCGGGCGACGAGTGGCCGCGCGAGCGCTCACCTCTCGAACGGGTCATCCTTGAAATTGGACATGTACGGCTTGAGAAGATTAAAGTTCACGTAGCGCTTGGCGCGAGCTAATGAGCCGTCATTCTCCGTTGCTGAAAGAGGTGAATTTCGATGAGAATGAGGTGGAAAGTTTGGAAAGATTTACCTAATGTGCAGTACGTTCCAAGGAGGATTGCTGCCAGCACGACCATGATCCTCATAAGGCGAAGCATCTCGAACTGCAAAGATGTTTTGTACCATGCAACGAGGAGGTCAATGCGAATCGCGAACAACGAAAAGTGGCGGAGTCATGGACATTTCTAGGAAGATTCTGATCTGCTCGGATGCTCAATGCAAACAAATCTTACAGGAAAAAAAGGTAACATTTTACCCAAACGATTTATCGCAGGCAGCAGCAGTAAATTGTCCAGTAAATGCAATAAATTTTGCACAGTAATCTCTTACATTTTGGATCAGCGGTAACCCCAGAGGCCTCATGGCAACATACAAAATCCTGACAATGGAAGTACAAGGGCCCGACTCAGTAATCGGAATGAGATCAATCCAACTTGAACTTCCCCTTACAGGGCGCAACAGCATATCATTTCTTCCATCCTCAAGTCATGACACATCTAAAGGTTTTTACTACAAGCTGTATTTTCATGCGGCATCCTGCAGTGATAGGTGGAGTGGTGGAGTGGTTAACGTTTTTTTCTATCAGGTTGGTCTGATAGTCTTGCACCAAATTTTACACTATTTCAAACATCTTGCAATAAATTTTACACTTTTTTTAAATAATCGCAAACATTATTGCCCATGGATGGAATCTTTGCTGCAACCTTTTTATGGTTAAGAGGTAGCAGAACATGCAACCACATTCTATTGCCAAAGAAGTACAATTCAAGACGATGAAATTCTGGATCGAAAGATAAATGTTGGTGCAGTACTTTGGGGCTGACCTAATAGTACCCAGAGGTCGAAGGGCCTGGTCCCCAAGAGTGTGCCTTCTTCTGCAGTTATGTATTCTTTTCTGCAAGTCTCATGCGCGAAAATAGTATGCTTACTCTAGCATATTGTACATAGTTGAGTACCAGTGCATACCACCTGCTTTTTTCTTCACTCTCTGCAATTCTCGCGCACTTTCCGGTGCTTTTTTTCGCTCTGACGCTTCTCACCTACGTATCTTCCGCAGTGAACTATGGCTAAAGCCTCAGAGTAGTTGTTATAGATAGTATTTTTATCTGCCATGTCAGTGTACTCATCTTGTACTCACCTAAGCACATTGAATGAATTCAGCAATGCTGGTGCATGGCGATCTGCGCATTATTTCTCGGAGTTAACCACATTTTCCTTCTACCCCCTAGTTCCACCAAAAACTTCAAGACAGTTTGTTTGATGATGCCTGTGATGATGTGATGCTTGATGATGATGTGATTTTAGCAGCTACAGAATATTCTAGTGATTGCCATGCAAATGTATGAATATATGCGAATATACGGAGGGAAACCGTACATCACGCAACTTTGCACACATACGTAACATTGAAAAACGTCAACAAGTATGATCAATTAACCTAATACAAATAGCCGTCAACAATTTTCTGACAACGTATGTAGAATCATGAATGAGAGGACGAGGCAAGCTCACTTGCAATCCTCAATGTAGCACGTTCGAAGATCTTTTGCTGGTATGCTTTCTTTAGATTTTATAATACCATTTAAATATGATGACTACAGCAAGAAGAAACGTAGGAAAGGGCTGTTTTGATTCCGTCGCTACTTCGCCTAAAGAGGTCTCAAAATCGGATAATGGCTTCATTTGGACTTGAGGATTCTCTTCAGAAATTTTTCTTTGAATTATAGGCTGTTAATAAATATATAATACAATATAACATAGTATGAAAAATGATGTATATGAATACAAAAATAAATAAATAAACAATAATAAATAAATATACCCTATTACGTTCGAGTAATCCTAAGAGAAGGAGGTCGACTATTCGGTTACACGAAAAAACCTATGAGCATTCAAAAGCCTTAGTGTGACACATTAATGGTTCTCTATTACGAAGTAGAAGAGAGCATAAGCGTGCTTTACGTGGAAAATTATCCGGCGAAGAGAGGACAGAAAATGAGATAATATCCAGGAGAACAAAACAATTCAAAGTGCATGGTGCTGGATGAAGGCGATAATACAGCTTGTTATAAGTGTGGCTGTGGGAACGAAGTCCAACAATGGATGTCTGTCTATGAGGGCCTCTATTGGAGGACGAGTATCCTAACATCCGACCGCTTTTACGCACTCAATGCTCAGGCTTTTGAACGCAAAAATCCACTGCTTAAAGAGCGGACGACCAAAATATTTGCTTCTTTTCATGAAAGCACTAATGTTCTTCTAGTGTCCATTGGATGAAATGGTCCATGCCGAACAAGAAGGCATGCACTCTATCGTCTGAGCTCTTCCGTCGAGGTTTTCATGAAATTTCGATAATAAGAGGACCTAAATGGCAAAGATTGAAAAGGAACCGAGCATGAGGCCAGATTCCAGTGAATAGGATCGGCAAATAAATGGCTTTTATATCACAATATGCAAATGTTGTTGTGCTCAGAACTAAAGTAGTTCCTGTTTTCTGTAAGACGATCCATTAGCCCTCCTGACATTCGTACTGTGCCATTAGCTAACCGCCACATAATAGCCAACGGATAACAGATGAATGCCACCTCAAATCTGACGACAAGAGTTTGATCTTTTTCTTGTTGCCTCTAAAGGGTCAAAAGTTCAGATTGTATCGGGTGACAGAGGAAACAAACACATTCGGGTGGCAGATATTTTTTACAAAGACAGCTTACCCAGTTTTTTTTAGAGTTCTCTTTGGAAAATCATTGTTGAACGCTGGCTATTATAAGAAACAGGTGGATAGGTATCCGATGGATTTTGCTTATTGGTTTGTAATCGTCAGGTTATGTTAACAGTCTTCTTAATTCCGCATATCTTATCTTGCAGATCTAACAAGAGAGATGCAAGGGAGCAGGCTCATAGGAACAGGAAAAAGGAATCTCCAAGGAACAAAAGAAAAACTAGAATGCAAAACTAGGTGATCATGATGAGCCTCGAACCTCTGCCTAACAGTACACTATCTTCCTCACTTGGCCACCCCGTCGATGACGAAGTGCAGGAACGCGTATAGTGATGTGGAGGGATTTCTACTTCTTTAGCGAGGGCAATAATGAAAGACATAACGTGGTACCTACTCAAACAAAGATTCAAGCCAGATAGGTTTCATTCCGATCTGCGAGCCAGGCCTCTTGCACGTCCCTTGTAAGTAATTACTGTTTTCAATATTGTCATCTCATTGTTCATGCATTATTCACGCGTTCTCATAGTTGTTTTCACCATTTGGAGTGCTGTATTGCACCTTTTCAAAAAATGGGCGAATAAAGAGATTGTCCGGTTATGTGACTCGTTAATTTTAAGTACCGTTCTAGAATTACTGTTGTGAAGTTTAGCAATATCAGAGATATTGACTAAACCATACAAAATTTTTTCAACTGGTCATAATCACGTCACAAAGTCATCAATTTTTCCTCTGCCACCGCTACGACCATGTCAAAACTGGTGATTTTCTGAATAGGGACTTGCCCTTGTCCAACTAATTTGTCTAGAACTGTTACAGGATCGATGTACTGAGCTCTGATCAAGGAACACCACATCATACAATATGACAGAACAGCCGACAAGACAGCTTTCTATACAACACAAAGAAAACTGTGACGGCCACGTTCTTGCTGCGACCAACACCTTTTCGTGAAATCTGATATCCTTTATAAACACTAATATAGTAACATCCGCAATTCAATGCAGATTATTGTTGGTTAAGAGATAACGTTTCCTTAAAGATCTCCTCGAGGTTGTAGCCTCCTCGTTAAGGACCCCAAATTTGTTGGGTACCCATAATTTTGGCGCACCCTATAGAAAAGTTATGAAGACATTCACGAAGATACCGTTACCGAAGTTAGTGCGAAGTGATATAGACAAAACCTTGACTGAATCTTACTGGTGGTGTTACTATTATAGTTGATACAAACTTATTATAGATGCTGCGCTTGATCATATCGAAACGAATGTGTGAAGAGGACTGGTGGTGAGGTGTGGCTGAGTACTTATAAAAAAATAAAAAAGGGTTAGAGGCTCTGCGTAGGTATTACGATCCGTGATGTAGAAGAGCACTCCCAGCTGTGTTCGAAAGCATGAAAAAGCGAACCTGACAAATATAGAGAGCATGAAAAATCCACCACCAGTGGCCGTTCGATCGTAAAAAACAGATGCATCAGAAAGAAGACCTCGGAAACCGATGAGGCGTGGACGCAGCCGGAGTGAAGATCATGTTTATTTTTGCCCACACTGTGTCTCTGAGATCACTTTGACGTGGAATCAGGGTTGAAAAATGAAGTAAGCACTGCGTCAATGAAAAAGAGTAAAGAATGTAAAACGTTTTTCGGCTTTTTTTGCATGAACAAATGACATAGTATTCACTGCAGTGAATGAAATTATCTTCTTCTGCATGGAACAGAAAAAATGAATAGGTACTTCATGAACAGCGTTCAAAATGAAATAATGTACGTACACCTTCAAAGTCGCGCGCCACGATTCAATTTGAGCAACTTACAAGGGAAAGATACTTAATCAGTGTGGCCTTTCGTAGCGAGGTGTATACCACCCAGCTTGCGACGCTGATTTCAAATCTGTTTTTAACTACTCCTAAATTTGTCTCTGTGAGGAGTTATACCCGTTTTACCTGTGTGCTCTTGTACTCAGGTGGTGGTATCAGATGAGTCGTGACGCAATGGTAAGACTCTCGTCACTCAGGATCAGCAGTGTGGGTTGAGATCTCCTGAGTGACCAATCTTTTGCATTTTTCTTCCACCTATTGTATTCCTCTGAAAATTCTATAAAATTCATTCTATGCAGTTTTATAAGGTTCTCCACCTACAACTTTTTTTGGAAGTTTGGCACCATTTGGAAGACTGTGACGAGGTCTCCTGCATTCGCTGCTCACACTGTGAGAAACTTTTTTTGAGCGTTTTGTATCATCCTTCCATAAATGCGCATAAACTATTGAAGATTAATTTTCGTACACTTGGTCAAATGAGCAGGGTCACCTTTCCAAATTCGGTGATGAAAGTCCCTCCAAGTGGTTTCAAACCTCCAAAAGATCAATTTGTAGGTGGAAAATCTTATAGAACTGCATAGAATGGATTTTTAGAGGAAAACAGTAGGTGGAGGAAAAATGCAAAAATGCAGTTATTCAGAGGAACTGAACCTGTATTGTTGACCCTGAGGAGCGAAGGACTTACCACTACGCCACGACTCTCCTTCTCGACTCACCTTGTGTGCCTTACATGACCGTTCTGCAGCATTGTATAACTCCTCATAGAGACAAATTTGGGGGTAGATAAAAACAGATTTGAAATCAGTGTTGCGAGCTGCTTACGGAAGTATACAGCTCGCTACGAAAGGCGACACTGATGGAGTATCCTTCCCTTGTTAGAAGCGAGTGCGAATGGGGATCGGTATAAAAGTGAGAGCCTATGGACGGGAGAGAATGAACCGAGTTTCAGACTTGCAGTGAAAGAGGCACTTTGAAAATCGATCGAGAATGAGATCAATGGAAGAGGATGGGAATAGCGGGGTACATAATATTGATACGCAGAAAGAGTTCTAAGTCCATTAAATGTGGTGTGGAACGTGCAAGCAGGTTTACATCATTGCAAACTCAAGCCTATACGTACAAATTCTTCGTCATCCCCTTCTTTCCATGAAAAAACAAATCGTTACATAATCTAGCTTTTTTTATTTAACAGAATTGAGTTGATTAGACTCGTTAATTAATGATAAAGCTGTAATGGGTAGCAACCGCTTGACCGACATCAACTTATGTAACTCAGTGCTGAGAAAGCTGATGAACGGTGAGATTCTTCACAGTGCGTATGATGCGACTTTACACAACAAGTTACACTCTAGTTTGTCCGTACAAAACGGTCGCTTTACTATTTCGGCCATCATTGCATTTCAAATGACTCGAACATTTTGGTCTTCGCCTGCTGCAAAATAGTCAAGACGATTATGTTTTAGTACTTTCAATACGAAGATTCAAAGCAAAAACCATCAATTATTTCAATTCAACTGCTACATACTATTTTAGAATTAGTTATACTTGTAGGTATAGTTTCTGCATAATATTATATTTCAGCTCTAGTTCGTACAATCTCCGTGAGATCCAGTCATATAGGTGGCAAATCCTGGTGAATGTTGGCATAGGGGTTTCGACATTGATCGAAGATAATCAAGATTTCGTTGATTCTGACGATTTGCAGCTAAATCCCTCAAAAGCAGGACTCACGCAAATTTTTAGGTCCAAGATGTTGAGGTATATCGGGTTTTTAGGGAAGATGAACTCATCGACAACGATGAAGCACGCGAAAAACACAGAAAATGATGGGGGCAATTGGGCGATTTT